>OY740821.1:10397653-10459014 GCA_963514005.1 Raja brachyura | reverse complement strand
AGCACCCGGAGAAAACCCACGCAGGTCACGGGCAGAACGTGCAAACTCCGTACAGACAGCACCCGTAGTCAGGATGGAACCCGGGTCTCTGGCGCTGTGAGGCAGCAACTCTACCGCTGCGCCACCGTGACGCCCATCTCTTATTTCACTTGACTTTTCCCTCTCTGTTGATACAGCCTGACCTGTTGTTCTGAAGAAGGGCCTCGACCTGAAACATCACCCATTCCTTCTCTCCAGAGATGCTGCCTGTCCCACTGAGTTCTCCAGCACTTTGTGTCTATCTGCTGGTCAAACTATTGGCAATACTCAACGCAGGCCAAGAAGAGTATTGTGCTTGGATCTGCTCCCATCAACTCATTTGGTCTTACCCCATCACAGATATTCCCCTTGTCCTATGCGTCCCTGACCCACCTCCTCCGCTACTGAAATCCGACTTGTATTCTCTCCTGCGTAGGAAGGAACTGCAGATGTTGGTTTAAAGCAAAGATATAGACACAAAATACTGGAGTGGCTCAGTGGGACAGGCAGCATCTCTAGAGAAGGAAGGGGTGACGCAGACTGGGCGATCGTTTCGCGGAACACCTTCGCTCAGCCCGCCTGAACCAACCTGATCTCCCGGTTGCCAAACACTTTAATTCTCCGTCCCGTCCCCACACAGACCTTTCTGTCCACGGCCTCCTCCATTGTCAGAGTGCGGCTAAACGCAAATTGGAGGAACAGCATCTCGTATATCGCTTGGGCAGCTTACAGCCCCGTGGTATGAATATTGACTTCACTCACTTCCGGTAGCCCCGGCATTCCCTCTCTCTATCCCTCCCCCACCCAAGTTGCACCAGCATCTCATTCTCACCCAACAAACAATGGCCTGTTAGCTTTATCATCGTCACTTTTTTGCATATCTTTCATTCATTGTTCTTTATCTCTCCACATCACTGTCTATATCTCTCGTTTGCCTTTTCCCAAACTAGTCTGAAGAAGGGTCTCGACCCGAAACGTCACCTGGAGTATTGTGTGCAGTTTTGGTCCCCTAATTTGAGGAAGGACATTCTTGCTATTGAGGGAGTGCAGCGTAGGTTTACAAGGTTAATTCCCGGGATGGCAGGACTGTCATTTGCTGAGAGAATGGAGCGGCTGGGCTTGTACACTCTGTAGTTTGGAAGGATGAGAGATGTTTCTTATTACATAGAAACATAGAAATTAGGTGCAGGAGTAGGCCATTCGGCCCTTCAAGCCTGCACCGCCATTCAATATGATCATGGCTGATCATCCAACTCAGTATCCCGTACCTGCCTTCTCTCCATACCCTCTGATCCCCTTAGCCACAAGGGCCACATCTAACTCCCTCTTAAATATAGCTTAAATATTATTGAAACATATAAGATTGGACACGCTAGAGGCAGGAAACATGTTCCCGATGTTGGGGGAGTCCAGAACCAGGGGCCATAGTTTAAGAATAAGGGGTGAGCCATTTAGAACAGAGATGAGGAAACACTTTTTCACACAGAGAGTTGTGAGTCTGTGGAATTCTCTGCCTCAGAGGGCAGTGGAGGCCGGTTCTCTGGATGCTTTCAAGAGAGAGCTAGACAGGGCTCTTAAAGATAGCGGAGTCAGGGGATATGGGGAGAAGGCAGGAACGGGGTACTGATTGTGGATGATCAGCCATGATCACATTGAATGGCGGTGCTGGCTCGAAGGGCCGATTGGCCTCCTCCTGCACCTATTGTCTATTGTCTATTGTCACCCATTCCTTCTCTCCAGTCCCGTTGGAATTACTCCATCTGCAGTTCCTTCCTACACAGTAGGTGATGGTGGTGGCATCATGTTCGGCACAGACATTGTGGGCCGAAGGGCCTGTTCTATGTTGATCATTCTACCCCAGCATGGCTGCAGTCAGTACAGGAGGTCCATTGCATAAAGGTAGTCTGAAAGGGAAGGCGGCAGGTGTTAGGAGCCTTTGATCCACCATGCACCTTTCATGCCAAAGCTTTGATAAATAAAAGGAGAATATTACATGCCATTTGCTTTCCAATCCTGTTGTAACCCATCCTGCACAGAATGGCAAAGAGACCCTCTTCAAAGTATGAATGGGTTTCGAGTTTAAACAGGGCATCGGATCAAGCGATCAAATAGATTTGATTTTGTTTTTTAAGTTATTCTGTTTCCTTTCAAGTGAAAATAAATGAGATGAGTCACGTCAGGGCCACGAGTGCATGGCTGTTGACCAATCCCTCACAAAGGGAGAACATTGCTTTGATACATGAAACCATTTCAAGGAACACCACTGGCGTCCTCCTCGCTCTGACAAAGACCAGCTTCCCAGCTGACGAAGGGTGGGGCGGGGAGAGTGGCCACGTCCCTGCATCAGGAATTCTTTCTCCCTCCGCAGATGCTGCTCGACCCACCAAGTTCCCCTGCTCCAGACACCAACATCCGCAGTCTCGCAAAGTCTACAGAGGCAAAGTCTTGCCCCTATCTTGCCGAGGCAGGCGGCCCTGCCACATCAAAGGGTCACCTTAGCAAATGAGTTATTCTGCCTGCGTTGGCATAAACACGGGCAGTGCCACCCTAGTGAGTAAGGGTTTGCTGTGCCCTCCTATCCTGTCCCATCCCGTCCCGTCAAACCCTGTTCCGTCTCATCCCATCCCATCTTTGGTCTCGGTCTCCAAATCTGAGGAAAGACATCCTTGCCATAGAGGGGGTACAGAGAAGATTCACCAGACTGATTCCTGGGATGTCAGGACTTTCATATGAGGAAAGATTGGATAGACTCGGCTTGTACTCGCTGGAACTTAGAAGATTGAGGGGGGATCTTATAGAAACTTACAAAATTCTTAAGGGGTTGGACAAGCTAGATGCTGGAAGATTGTTCCCGATGTTGGGGGAGTCCAGAACAAGGGGTCACAGTCTAAGGATAAGGGGGAATTCCTTTAGGACCGAGATGAGGAAAACATTCTTTACACAGAGAGTGGTGAGTCTCTGGAATTCTCTGCCACAGAGGGTAGTTGAGGCCAGTTCATTGGCTATATTTAAGAGGGCGTTAGATGTGGCACTTGTGGCTAAGGGGATCAGGGGGCATGGAGAGAAGGCAGGTACGGGATACTGAGTTGGATGATCAGCCATGATCATATTGAATGGCGGTGCAGGCTCGAAGGGCCGAATGGCCTCCTCCTGCACCTATTTTCTATGTTTCGATACCTCTAGTCTCCCTCTCCCCTGACTCTGAGGCTGACGTTTTCGACCCGAAACGTCACCCATTGCTTTTCTTCAGGGATGTGTTACTCCAGCATTTTGTTCTATCTTTGAGAAAGACCCTCTTCTGGCCTGGTGTGGGTTTGGCTCTGGAAAGGTCTCCCTGGAATGAGAAGGACCGAGTGGGGAAGAATGGGAGCAGAGTGGTGGCTGAGTTCAACCTGCAGTGCAGTGTTTGCCCACAAGATGGCAGGCATGACACTGCAGTGACTTCAAAATCTCTTTTGTTTCACATGCCTCAATCTCATCACAGGCATTTACATTTAAATCCTGCTGCCACCTTTCACGAGATCTTGTTTCAGAATTCATGTACGTGAGGAATCATGAGGAGGAAGTGACTGGGGTCGTAGTGGAGAAAGTTTAGTTTTGTGAACCAGCACAGAAACAGGCCCTTCGGCCCACCGAGTCCACACTGACCATCGATCACCCGTTCACACACTAGTTCTATGTTATCCCATAGTGCCAGGGACCCTTCGGCCCACCGAGTCCATGCTGACCAGCGATTCCCACACACTGTCCTACACACACTAGGAGGCAATTTACAGAGGGCCAATTTTCCAGAGCACCTGGAGAAAACCCAGGCGGGCACAGGGAGAACATGCAAACTCCGTATAGACAGCACCTGTGGTCAGGATCGAACCCGGGTCTCTGGCACTGTGATTCACACCCATATTCCATCCAAACACATACTCACACACCCGTGGGCATGTGAACACGCTTACTCTCACATGCAATCCTCACTGCTGCCACACACTAATGTTCACACACGCACACATGCATCCATACTGATACTCCTATTCACACTCTCACTCTCTCTCTCACACCCACAACCTCATCCACACTTGCATGGACATTCACGCTCGCACTCACTCACACTTACAAATTCACTTTCACCTACATGTTCACTCTTGCACTCACAAACCTGCACAAACCATTACGCACACACACATCTGTGCACATTCCCTCACACATATTCACTCATATTTAGTCCCCGCACACTTCCACTCCACACACACATTCACTAAAATACACACTCACACTTACTCACGGAAATTCATACTCTGTGTCATGGCCTCACACTATCTCACACCTACACTCACACTCTTTTGCACACATGGGCATTTACTGACACACTTATACTTCCACATTTATATAGAACCAACTCTCACACAACCATTCACACGCTCTCACATCCCCTTAAGAACACACACACACACACACACACACACACACACACACACACACACACACACACACACACACACACACACAGACACACACACATACACACACACACACACACACACACACACATTGATTCTGTGTGTAGAAAGGAACTGCAGATGCTAGTATATACCGAAGATAGGCACAGAGTGCTGGAGTACCTCAGCGGGTCAGGCAGCATCTGTGAAGAACATGGATAGGTGACGTTTCACAGAGTGCTGGAGTAACTCAGTGGGTCAGGCAGCATCTGTGGAGAACATGGATAGGTGACGTTTCACAGAGTGCTGGAGTACCTCAGCGGGTCAGGCAGCATCTGTGGAGAACATGGATAGGTGACGTTTCACAGAGTGCTGGAGTAACTCAGCGGGTCAGGCAGCATCTGTGGAGAACATGGATAGGTGACGTTTCACAGAGTGCTGGAGTAACTCAGCGGGTCAGGCAGCATCTGTGGAGAACATGGATAGGTGACGTTTCACAGAGTGCTGGAGTAACTCAGCGGGTCAGGCAGCATCTGTGGAGAACATGGATAGGTGACGTTTCACAGAGTGCTGGAGTAACTCAGCGGGTCAGGCAGCATCTGTGGAGAACATGGATAGGTGACGTTTCACAGAGTGCTGGAGTAACTCAGCGGGTCAGGCAGCATCTGTGGAGAACATGGATAGGTGACGTTTCACAGAGTGCTGGAGTAACTCAGCGGGTCAGGCAGCATCTGTGGAGAACATGGATAGGTGACGTTTCACAGAGTGCTGGAGTAACTCAGCGGGTCAGGCAGCATCTGTGGAGAACATGGATAGGTGACGTTTCACAGAGTGCTGGAGTAACTCAGCGGGTCAGGCAGCATCTGTGGAGAACATGGATAGGTGACGTTTCACAGAGTGCTGGAGTAACTCAGCGGGTCAGGCAGCATCTGTGGAGAACATGGATAGGTGACGTTTCACAGAGTGCTGGAGTAACTCAGCGGGTCAGGCAGCAACTCTAGAGAAAAAGGGAGGGTGAAGTCTCGGGTCGGGACCCTTCATCAGATTCAGTCTGAAGATTCATATCAGTCTGAAGTGACCTGAAACGTCACCCATCCTTTTTCACCTGAGATGCTGCCTGACCCGCTGAGTCACTCCAGGGTTGATCCAGTTACACACACAGTAGCACAGTTGTGCTGACTCACAGCGCCAGAGACCCTTCGGCCCACCGAGTCCGTGCCGACCAGCGATCCCCGCACACTGTCCTACACACACACACGAGGGACAATTTGCAATTTTTACCAAAGCCAATTAACATACAAACCTGTTTAAGAAGGAACTGCAGATGCTGGAAAATTGAAGGTAGACAAAAATGCTGGAGAAACTCGGCGGGTCAGGCAGCATCTGAGTTTCTCCAGCATTTTTGTCTACCTAACATACAAGCCTGTACGACTTTAGAGTGTGGAAGGAAACCGGAGCTCCCGGAGAAAACCCACGCGGGTCACGGAGAGGGTACAAACTCTGTGCAGACAGCACCCATGGTCAGGGTGGAACCCGGGTCTCTAGCGCTGTGAGGCAGCAACTCCACCCGCCGTGCGGAAGGGCATTTTTCCATGCTGTATAACTAAACTAAGGTAAGCCATGGAATATCTGACTGCTTTGGATTCCTATCAGCCGATGAATCCACATCACCACCTGGGCTTTCGTACTCGGAAAAACAAGCTTTGATTCAGCGCAGGCGGAGAGGGGAACAAAAACAGTGGAGATTTGTTCTCAACAATAGAACAAGTCAAAGGCAGAAACAAAGCCATTTTTGTATCTGTGAATTGCAGAATATCCGCTGATTGCAGCGAAGCACGGGGAGAGAGGTTGCTGCTCACAGACAAAAACAACATCCTGCTGGGAGCTCGCTCATCACCACCTCCCTGCCGCCGGCCACAGTGGCTTCACTCGGGGAGTGGGTTCACCAGCGGGTCAGCCCCCCCCCCCCCCCTGAGCAATCCCCGTTCCCCCTCTCTCGCGTGAGTTTTCCTTAATCACAAAATAACAACCCAAAATCCGCTGCCTCCCCATGCCGCAGACTCGGGTTCCACCTGACCTCGGGTGCTGTGTGTGTGGAGTCTACTCGTTCTACATGTGACGGCGTGGGTCTCCTCCGGGTGCTCCAGTTTCTTCCACATCCCAAAGACGTGCGGGTGTGCAGGCTAACTGGCCCTCTGTAAATTTCCCCCTAGTGTGTCGGGAGTGGATGAGAAAGTGGGATAACATAGAATGAGTGTGAACGGGTGATCGATGAACGTTGAGGACCCGGCCGGCCTGTTTCTATGCTGTGTCAGACTTCCATCGTTTCCAGACTTCAGATTTATAGGCGGTAATCTATAGAAGGGTTGCACTTAAGGTCATCGGGTCAAAGGGCGTGACACACGGAGCTGCTCAGTCCATGTGGAGGACATGGGAGCTTTGGTAAACACTGCTAACACACGAAACGCGTACTTTCTTTCCTGTTAAAAACTGCCGAAATTATCATATTTGCGCTGTAAATAATTGTGGGTGCTGTCACTGAATGCGGGAAGGTATAAGGTTTGATGTGGTGTTATCTCATGGTGCAGCGTCTTTTACAATCCGCGACTAATAGCCGCATTCATTGTTGTGTCCAGACAGCACCATCTCGATAAGCCTTCGCCAAATATAGCAAACTCGCAGTCAGAGCAATTGGATTGCAATATTGTGAGGTTATTTTTTTGGGACGACTGAGCGCTCTGAACCAAATGCTCTCGTATCTTTGCTGTGAACCCGAGCACCAAGGTGTAAGCGGCCGAAGGAGCGCATCCCTCAGGGCAGCCCCCCACTCTCCCCCCCCCGTCCCCTCCCCCCGGGGTCAGCACTGTCCGGCCGCAGTGGGGGCAGCGTGGAGTGGGGGCAGGGTGGAGTGGGGGCAGAGTGGAGTGGGGGGGGTGGAGTGGGGGCAGGGTGGAGTGGGGGCAGGGTGGAGTGGGGGGGGTGGAGTGGGGGCAGGGTGGAGTGGGGTCAGGGTGGAGTGGGGTCAGGGTGGAGTGGGGGGGTGGAGTGGGGGCAGGGTGGAGTGGGGGCAGGGTGGAGTGGGGCCAGGGTGGAGTGGGGGGGTGGAGTGGGGGCAGGGTGGAGTGGGGGGGTGGAGTGGGGGCAGGGTGGAGTGGGGGGGGTGGAGTGGGGGCAGGGTGGAGTGGGGGCAGGGTGGAGCGGGGGCAGGGTGGAGTGGGGGCAGGGTGGAGTGGGGGCAGGGTGGAGTGGAGGTGGTGGAGTGGGGGCAGGGTGGAGTGGGGGCAGGTGGAGCAGGGGGGGGGGGTGGAGTGGGGGGGTGGAGTGGGGGCAGGGTGGTGGAGCGGGGGCAGGGTGGAGCAGGGTTGGGGACGGTCTGCTCCCTCCACCCACCCAGAGTCACTGACCACACTGCAGCGACACCCCAACCTCTTCGTCCCCCCCCTCCCACCACACTCGCCCCGACCGACCTCCCCCCCCCCCCCCCCCGGCCCCGGGGATAGACGACCTGGGGTTCGCGAGTGTGGTACCAGTCCGGATGCTGGGCCAGAAGAAGGGTCCCGCTGTGCTGGCAGCCATAGTAAATGCTTACCTGCAGTTCATCGCATGTACTCCAGTTGGTGTTGCATGGCAACAGCACGGGTCACGGGTCGTGCAACCTCCCGATTGGCCTTTGAACAGTTTTGTTTGCCAGCTATGGTGCGATGAAAACAAATGCTTAGTTTGCAACATGGAAAAGGGCCATTCGGCCCACCATGTCCAATGCGACCATTAATCGCCCATTCATACTAGTTGTACGTTGCCCAGTTTTCTCATCCACTTCCTACACACTAAGGACAATTTGCAGAGGGCCAATTAACCTACAAACCTGCACGTCTTTGGAACGTGGGAGGACGTGGGAACGTACCGGAGTACCCAGAGGAAACCTACGCAGTCACTGGGAGAGCCTGCAAACTCCACACAGACAGCAATGGAGGCAGCTCTACCTACTTTATCTGAAGATAGACCCAAAAAGGAAGGGTAACTCAGCGGGCAGCATGTCTGGAGAGAAAGAATGGGTGACGTTTCGGGTCGAGTCCCTTCGGGAAAGGGAAACAAGAGATAAAGAACAATGAATGAAAGATATGCAAAAAAGTAACGATGATACAGGAATCAGGCCGTTGTTCGCTGTTTGGTGGGTGAGAACAAGAAGCTGGTGCGACTTGGGTGGGGGAGGGATGGAGAGAGAGGGAATGCCGGGGATACTTGAAGTTAGAGAAATCAATATTGATACCACTGGGGTGTAAGCTGCCCAAGCGATATATCAGATGCTGTTGGTAGACAAAAATGCTGGAGGCAGCATCTATGGAGCGAAGGAAATAGGCAACGTTTTGGGTCGAGTCCCTTCTTTCGACCAGAAACGTTGCCTATTGCCTTCGCTCCATAGACGCTGCCGCACCCGCTGAGTATCTCCAGCATTTTTGTCTACCTTCGATTTTCCAGCATCTGCAGTTCCTTCTTAAACATATGAGATGCTGCTCATCTCCTGTATCCGTTGTTCTCGATGTGGACTCGTATACGTCGGCGAGACCAAGCGCAGACTGGGCGATCGTATCGCGGAACACCTTCGCTCAGTCTACCTTGGCCTATGCGATCTCCCGGTTGCCAAACACTTTAATTTCCCTTCCCATTCCCACACTGACCTCGCCTCCACTGTCAGAGTGAGGCCACACGCACCTCATATTTCGCTTGGGCAGCTTACACCCCAGCGGTATGTATATTGATTTACGTAATTTCAAATAACCCTTGCATTCCCTCTCTCTCTGTTCCTCCCCCACCCTAGTCGCCTGCTTTCACTGTTCGTATCCCATCGTTATTACCTCCTCCAGAGCCAACAATGGACCATTGTGAGCTCCGTGGCCATCGGTGTCTTCTCTGCTTTATCCTGTACCTTTTCATACCTCTAGTTTCCCTGTCCCCCGTCTCAGCCCAAAGAAGGGTCTCGACCCCAAACGCCACCCATTCCTTCTCTCCGGAGATGCTGCCTGACCCGCTGAGTTACTCCAGCGTTCTGTGTCTATCTTCGGTGGATTCCTTTAGTTTGGTTTAGTTTTGAGATACAGCGCGGAAACAGGCCCTTCGGCGCACCGGGACCGTGCCGGCCAGCGATCCCCGCACACTAAAGGGCCTGCCCCAGGAGGCGATTTTTTTCATCGACTGCCGGCGTCATATCAGGGTCGGCAAAAGATTTTGAACATTTCAGACAAAAAAAATGTTACGACACTTGAAAAAACACCGCGCGTCATATGTTGTCAGGCCGCGGCAAGACCGCGTCACGCTGCATCACGCCGCGTCACGCCACAGATTCTAGTGCTCCGTAGACTTCTGCAAGGCTTGGAGGCGCCACTGTGCAAATTCACCAGAATGAGTTGAGTTGTGTGAGCAGCTGGAGGAACTTGGCTTGCATTCCCCCTCGCTTTTAGAAGGCCGAGAGGTGATCGGCTTTAAATGATGTACGGATTCTCGCAGGGAGGAACAATGTCCCTAGCTGTGGGGGCAGTCCGGATCAATGGTCCGGAATATTAAATCCAGGTGCCAAAACTACCTGGGATGACGTCAGGAAGTAATTAGTCCATTTGGAACATTTCCACCTGATGTCTGTTGTTGCTGTGGTTGGATAAATGGACATTTTAAGTCCAAGATCAAAGGCCTTTTCTGGTCTAAGCATATCAAGAGATGATCAAAGGGATAAGGACCCGAAACTTTGATCACCCCTGACTGGCCAGACACACCATGTGATGTAATGCAGTTTATAAAAGTGCCCAACACGTTTATATCCATTGTTTCCCTTCAAAAAGAAAATGAACTCATGGAGACTGTCTATTTATACATTGTAAATGACACAATGAGTTAAATATTTACATTATCGTACAGTTAGAAATTTGAACCTGTCCTGACTTTGTTCAATCTCTTGGTCTCTGTCAAAGCTTCCACAGCCAGACATTTTCTGTTCCACTCGTAGCTCTACTCAATAGCCAAAAATCTGTAGCCTCCTTTTGCTCTGGTATTTTATTTAATCCGCATGTTTAATGGGAATGTTTTATCATGAATGTTTTATGTGTCATTCCGAACTCTCACTGTGTGTCATGTTGTCCGTTGCGGGCGGAGCACCAGGGCAAATCCCTTGTATGTGAATACTTGGCCAATGAACTTAGTCATTCATGAAGTTCTCCACTGGAGAACTGGACCCAATCAGTGACTTTTCCAGCACTCGACCACAATCTGAAGACGGATCCTGGTCCGAAGTATCATCTGTCCATTCCCCTCCACAGATGCTGCCTGACCCGCTGAGTACCTCCAGCACTTTGTATTTTCCTCAAGATTCCAGCATCTGGGGCGCCGTCCTGTATGGTATGGCTGCCCAGCCTGCAGCTGTATGTCTTTCCCCCTTTTCTTTTTTTTTAGTGTGTTAAATTGTTTTGTTTTGGAGCCTATTCTTTTTTATGTGGGGGAGAGGGGGGGGGAAGGGGGAAACTGCTTTTCAGGGTCCCTACCTGGTCGGAGAGACAGCTTTTCTCCGGGCTGCATCTTCGACCCGTCCTCGCGGCCTACCAGCGGGCCTGGAGCGGCGTTTCCTGAGGGGCCGCCCAGAACCTCGGCTTCGGCAGCGGTGGAGCGGTGGAGCGCCATCGCGGGGCGGAGCGGGCGATACCTTGCCTGGGTCGCCGCGCTGGGAACTCCGGTGAGCTGTGACCGCGGAGAAAAACATTGCGGAGCCGCGGGTCTGTGGAGCGGCCAGCTGCGGGTGGCGGCGCTGAACTTCAACATCGGGAGCCAGGGAGGAGCTCCATTCAGCGCGGCCTTGTCGGCTCTGGAAGCTGCGGACTCCAGTAGGAGGCGGCCGTTCCGGATATCCCAAGCTGCTGAGAGGAGGATTCTCCCAACGCTGGGACACCACCACCCGGCGAGAACGGCCTGGAACATCGGGCCTCCGTGAAGGCAACTGTGGAGGCCTCAATAGGCCTGACTATGGGTGGACATGGGTTGGGGACTGGACATTGTGCCTTCCCTCATAATGGGAACCATTGTGGGGGGATGTTTTTATGTTTAAATCTCTTTATTAGTGTTGTGTCTGTATTCTTTATTTTATGTGCTGCTTGGCAAGAAGCATTTCACTACACCAATTGGTGTACGTGACAAATAAACTAACCTTGAACCTTGAACCTTGCATCTGCAGCTCCTTTTATCTCTAATGTACTCAACTCACTTTTTTAAAATTATACAAATACTTTGATTAAGAAAAAAAAATCCAAATGAGCACAATCAAAGGCTGCCTGCGTTGACAGTTTTACAAACAAATGATCATCAAATTAATATACGCCAACTTTATTAACAAAACACTCGATCTCCCGCGGTGACCAGCGTTCATGGAAGGCCTCCAAAGTCCCCGTGGACACTGTGTGTGTGTTCCCTCTCCAGGGACACGCGGGCACGGACGTAGGCCCGGAAAAGGGGCAGGCCGTCAACCCTAGTGCGGGTGTCAACTATGCTTCTACTCAGTTCACTGGGTGTCATGGTTACCCAAGCAGTGTTCATTCCAATATGGTGGCTCCCATGACAAAGGGTCGTAGAGTCCTACAGCATGGAAACAGGCCCTTCAGCCCAAATTGGATTATCGGTAGAGTTGCTTCCTTACAGCGCCACAGACCCGGGTTCCTTCCTGATTATCGGTGCTGTCTGTAGGCAGTTTGTACGTTCTCCCCGTCACTTGCGTGGGTTTCCTCCCACATTCCAAAGACGTACAGGTTTGTCGGCTTATTGGCTTCGGTAAATTGTCCCTATGTGTAAGATAGTGTTAGTGTGTGAGGATCGCTGGTCGGCGTGGACCCGGTGGGCCGAAGGACCTGTTTCAGCGCTGTGTCTCTAAAATCTAAAGTATAGGCCCAAAACGTCACCAATTTATGTTGCCCACAGATGCTGCCTGGCCCACTGAGTTACTCCAGCACTCTGTGTCCCTGTGTGTATTAACCAGCGTCTGCAGTTTATAGTTTCCGCAGTTTGACTTGCTCAGATTATCCTCTATCTCGGTCAGAGGGGAAACACTTTTCTGCGGGAATGAACATTGGTTGGGAATGGTTGCCAGGAATTGAGAGACAGGGGCAATACTTGTGCCTGTTGTAAGGTAGGCTCAATGTGTCAGCAGGAACTGCAGATGCTGGTTTAAACCGAAGATAGACACAAAATGCTGGAGTAACTCAGCGGGGCAGGCAGCATCTCTGGAGAGAAGGAATGGGTGACGCTTTGGGTCGAGACCCTTCTTCAAACTGGTCTGCTCCTTCCCTTTTTTTTGGGTAGATTTCCCCGCCCTGACCCGCAGCCTGAAGTATTGTCTCGACCCGAAACCTCACCCCGTCCTTCTCTCCAGAGATGCTGCCTGTCCCGCTGAGTTACCCCAGCATTTTGTGTCTGTCTTTCATTCATTTATTCTATATCTCTCCATACTTGTGTCTAAGTAAGGTAGGCTCACTCTGCTGATGAAGTGGAGCGGCAAGGAGTGGAGGAAGGCTGCTCCTTCATGTGTGGCAAGGATATAGCCGCTGCCCAGCAAGTCAAGTGGCCCCTGAGAGAAAGCCAGCTAGCGCAGAGGCGGAGGGGGTGAGAACTGTACCGTTACCTCCGACAGCGGGGGGGGGGAAATGCTCCCTTAGAAACAGAACACACAGAAACCCGGTGAATAATTCCCATTGTAACACTCTGATGGAGTGTGTGCTTCCAGCACAATGTTCTTTGTGTTCCAGGTGCGACAGAGGTTCACCTGCACCTCCTCCAACCTCATCTATTGCATCAGCTGATCTACATCGGTGAGACCAAGCGTTCGCTTGGCGATCACTTCACCCAACACCTCCGCTCGGTCCGCAATAACCAACCTGATCTCCCGGTGGCTCAGCACTTCAACTCCCCCTCCCATTCCCAATCTGACCTCTCTGGCCTGGGCCTCCTCCACGGCCAGAGTGAGTCCCACTGTAAATTGGAGGAGCAGCACCTCATATTTCACTTGGGCAGTCTGCACCCTAGTGGCATAAACATTGACTTCTCCAATTTCAGGTAGTCCCTGCTGTCTCCTCCCCTTCCCAGCTCTCCCTCAGCCCACTGGCTCCACCTCTTCCTTTCTTCCTCCCACCCCCCCCCCCCCCCACTTCAGTCTGAAAAAGGGTCTCGACCCGAAACGTTGCCTATTTCTTTCGCTCCATAGATGCTGCCACACCCGCTGAGTTTCTCCAGCATTTTGTCTACCTTCTTTGCGATCAACCGTGCTACTTCCGAACAGCAGGGAATGTCCGAATTAAAAAGACGTTACGATTGCAATATTGAAAGTGTCCGCATTATTTCAGTTTGTGATTTCAGTGTACATGAGTGAGTAAGCATCAACAGAGGCCCAAGGCATTTGATACATTTGTTGAAAACAAGAAGGTGGCTCGGGAAAGGGTCGGCCCGCTCAAGGACAAAGGAGGGGATCTATGTCTGGAGCCAGAGGAAATGGGCGTGGTTTTAAGTGAGTACTTCACCCGGGGCAGTCACACGGATGATGGTGAGGTCAGGGAGGGGTAGGTCCTCCACAAACCCTTGCTGAGAATATCCCAGCAAGACGCAGCCAAGCCCACCACCGGCAGGCCCGGCCCGCAGTTCAGTTGAAGAAGGGTTTGGGCCCGAAACGTTGCCTATTTCCCTCGCTCCATAGATGCTGCCTGACCCGCTGAGTTACTCCAGCGCTTTGTGTCTGCCTTCGGTGGATTTGTTTAGTTTGGTTTAGTTTTGAGCTGCAGCGCAGAAACAGGCCCTTTGGCCCACCGAGTCCGCGCCGACCAGCGCTCCCCGCACACTTAACTTACACACGCCAGGGATAATTTACATTTAGACCAAGCCAATTAACCCACAAACCTGTACGTCTTTGGAGTGTGGGAGGAAACCGGAGATCTCGGAGAAAACCCACGCAGGTCACGGGGAAAACGTGCAAACTCCGTACCGCCAGCAGTCGGAATGGAACTCGGGTCTCTGGCGCTGGAAGGCAGCAACTCTACCACTGCGCCACCGTGCCACTTAACTGGCTTTGGTAAAAGTATAAATTGACCGCAGTGTAGTGTACGGGCTGGTCATAGTTACCGCATTGTTTCTCTAAAGTTTAAAGCCTAAACTAGATCTAACATTCCTATAGACCCTTTCAGCCAGGATAGGTTCCAGGTGAAGGGGAAAAATTGGAATCTGAGGGGTAACCTTTTCACACGGAGTGAGGTGGGTGTGTGGAACGAGCTGCCGGAGGAGGTAGTTGAGGCTGGGACTATTGTAAAGTTTAGGAAGCAGGTCTGGAGGGATATGGACCAAACGCAGGCAGGTGGGGCTAGTGTAGAGGGACATGTTGGCCGGTGTGGGCAAGTTGGGCCGAAGGGCCTGTTTCCACACTGTCTCACTCTATGACCCTATCTCTACTTCAGCACCACGGATACAGACTGGGGATGTTTACTCCACCGGGCCTCCTCAAGTTAATGACCAGTTCCTCCATTTTGCTGCGATTATGCCAGTTTCCATCGGTTACACTTAAGTCATATATAAGGTCATAAGTGATAGGGGTAGAAGCAGGCCATTCGGCCCATCGGGTCTACTCCGCCATGCAATCGCGGCTGATCTATCTCTCCCTCCTAACCCCATTCTCCTGCCCTCTCCCCGTAACCCCTGACACCCGTACTGATCAAAGTGCCTGCTCTTTGACTTTGCCTAACCCAGCACCTGTCAAGCACTGGAGTGGGGACCAACAGGCAGGGGATGGGACTGGGAGACAATAAGCTGACAGGGCTCGGCCTGGCATTCTGCGGCGCTTCAGGCCGGCTCGCTTCCTATTTACTGGCGGGGAAGGAGTCATTTGGAGGTGACGGCAGGCCGTCATTTTCTCCGGGGCTGCCAGAGGCAGGCAGTGGGGCGGGGAGGAAGTGCAGCAGAGACAGACAGAAGGAGGAGAGGCAGAGGCTGCTGCTGGAGACATTGAAGCATCGCGTCAATAAAGCCGGCCATCCAAAAAGTAGACTCAAAAGCAGTGACCCTGACTTCCTCGGGGGTCACTCGTGGAGCCGTGAACTTTTGAGCATCTGAACACTTCGATTTAACCCTTTCAGGACCCTCCGGAATAAGGGACAGGGTTGTGACTGCTGTGTATTCCTTTGCAACTCCAGAACCTGCGTGCATGCTCCACAGTAAAGGAACTCAGTGCAAACTAAGCATAGACGTTGGGAGGTCGTGTTGCAGTTGTATAAGACGTTGGTGAGACCACACTTAGAATATTGTGTTCAGTTCTGGGCACCATGTTGTTGGAAAGATATTGTCAAGCTTGAAAGGGTTCAGAAAAGATTTAGGAGGATGTTGTCAGGACGAGAGGGTGTGAGCTACAGGGAGAGGTTGAGCAGGCTGGGTCTCTATTCCATGCAGCGCAGGAGGTTAGACAATAGACAATAGGTGTAGGAGTAGGCCATTTAGCCCTTCGAGCCAGCACCGCCATTCAATGCGATCATGTGGCTGATCATCCCCAATCAGTACCCTGTTCCTGCCTTCCCCCCATATCCCCTGGTCCTATCTAGCTCTCTAGGATGAGGGGTGATCTTATAGAGGTGTACAAAATCATGAGGGGAATAGATCGGGTAAATGCACAGAGTCTCTTGCCCAGCGTAGGGGAATCGAGGATCAGAGGACATGGGTTCAAGGTGAAGGGGGAAAGATTTAATAGGAATCTGAGGGGTAACTTTTCCACACAAAGGGTGGCAGGTGTATGGAACGAGCTGACAGAGGAGGTAGTTGAGGCTGGGACTATCCCAGCGTCTCTGGAGAGAAGGAATGGATGATGCTTCGTGATGGGACCCCTTCTTCAGACTGAGTGTCAGGGGAAAGGGACACGAGAGATATAGATGGTGATGCAGTATAGAGAGATATGGAATAAATGAATGACAGACAGACACAAAAAGCTGGAGTAACTCAGCGGGACAGGCAGCATCTCTGGAGAGAAGGAATGGGTGACGTTTCAGGTCGAGGCAACTTCTTCAGACTTCTTCAATGAAGCCACAGCTGATTCCGAAGCGTACGCTTTGGGTCGAGACCCTTCTTCAGACTGGTCTGCTCCCTCCCTTTTTTTCGGGTAGTTTTTCCCCACCCTGACCCGCATTCCGAAGAAGGGTCTCGACCCGAAACCTCACCCCGTCCTTCTATCCAGAGACGCTGCCTGTCCCGCTGAGTTACTCCAGCATTTTGTGTCTATCTTCAGTGTAAACCAGCATCTGCAGTTCCTTCTTACTTAAACAATAATCAAGCAGGTTAACATCCCATCGAACCAGTGCAGCCCTAAAGAAGCCTCCAGCTTCTGTGCCCATCTCTCAGCTTGCTTCAGTGGGATAAAAGCCTTAAGGACAAGAAAATCAGTTGGATACAATTTCCCCTCAGACATGGAGTTATTAAAGTTGCACACCAGACAACAACATACTTTGTCACCCTCTCTCTCGACTCCTTTGTGCCAAGTGGCAAGTGGCCAGGGTAAATCCTTCAAGGGCCGAGTGAATGCTGAAATCCTTCATTCAGTGAACAATGAAGCTTCTATGTATAACCGAGCGGCGCAGCCTCCCTGAGGTAGGATTAAACCCTTAAGACGTGCAAGCGAAACCAACACACGCAGGGCGAACCATCAGATAACAAGTAGCAGGAACAATACCAGGAAAGAGAGGACTGTATCGCTCAAAGCCGATCCACCCTGGCTTTGAAGAATAGGCGACAGTATTGAGAGCTGTCTCGGAGGCAGACCACTTGTGTATAAGACATTAGTTAAGAATGATGGGCATTGAACTGAACAGTGAACCCAGAGAGACACAAAAAGCTGGAGTGACTCAGCGGGACAGGCAGCATCGCTGGAGAGAAGGAATGGGTGATGTTTCAGGTCGAGACAACTTCTTCAGAGTTCTTCAGTGAAGCCACAGCTGATTCTGAAGCGTACATGCAGGACGGAACCGCAGATGCAGTTTGAATTCGTATTCTTAAACTGCAGTTCAAGAATAAGGGGTCGGCCATTTAGGACTGAGATGAGGAAAAACCTTTTCACCCAGGGGGCTGTGAATCGGTGGAATTCTCTGCCACAGAAGTCAGCGGAGGCCAATTCGCTGGATGTTTTCATAGAAACATAGAAACATAGAAATTAGGTGCAGGAGTAGGCCATTCGGCCCTTTGAGCCTGCACCGCCATTCAATATGATCATGGCTGATCATCCAACTCAGTATCCCGTACCTGTCTTCTCTCCATACCCCCTGATCCCCTTAGCCACAAGGGCCACATCTCACTCCCTCTTAAATATAGCCAATGAACTGGCCTCAACTACCCTCTGTGGCAGAGAGTTCCAGAGACCCACCACTCTCTGTGTGAAAAAAGTCCTTCTCATCTCAGTCCTAAAGGATTTCCCCCTTATCCTTAAGCTGTGACCCCTTGTCCTGGACCTCCCCAACATCGGGAACAATCTTCCTGCATCTAGCCTGTCCAACCCCTTAAGAATTTTGTACGTTTCTATAAGATTCCCTCTCAATCTCCTAAATTCTAGAGAGTATAAACCGAGTCTATCCAGTCTTTCTTCATAAGACAGTCCTGACATCCCAGGAATCAGTCTGGTGAACTCTTCAAGAGAGAGTTGGATATAGCTCTTAGGGCTGAGGGAATCAAGGGATATGGGGAGAAGGCAGGAACGGGGTACTGATTCTGGATGATCAGGCATGATCACATTGAATAGCGGTGCTGGCTCGAAACATCTGCAGTTCCTTCTTACACATGTTCAGAAAACAATAGAGACTTGAAGGGAAATGGGCCAATTTCAAAAGGGCACACAGAATCTATTGTGTGAACCCTTCTTCAGATTCATACAGAATCTATTCTTATTCCAGTAGATGGGGTTGAATGTGGACAAAGAGCTCCACACGTTGGAGTATTGTGAGCAATTTTGGGCCCCATTTCTGAGGAAGGATGTGCTGACTGGATCGCTGGAGTTTAGAAGGATGAGGGGGGGGGGGCCTCATTAAAACTTACCGAACAGTGAAAGGCCTGGATAGAGTGAATGCGGAGAGGATGTTTCCACTAGTGGGAGAGTCTAGGACCAGAGGGCTCAGCCATGAATAAAAGGACGTTTCTCACCGCCAAGTCCCAGGTAGTCAAGATGGGAGGGAATACATCAAAGTCCCTCACCCTGAGCACAGGATCCCCCCCCAGGGTTGCGTCCTCAGGCCCCTACTGTACTCCCTGTACACACATGACTGTGTGGCTAGGTTCAGCTCCAACTCCATCATCAAGTTTGCTGATGACACCGTGGTGGTGGGCCTGATCTCAGACAACGATGAGAAGGCCTACCGGGAGGAGGTAGCTGATCTGGCACTCTGGTGTCAGGACAACAGCCTCCTCTTGAACATCAAAAAAACGAAGGAGCTGATCGTGGACTTTAGGAGGGCACATCATCCGAGGACGTACACAACACTGAGGATAAATGGGGATACTGTGGATAGGTGGATAGGTACTGTGGTTTTAAATACCTGGGAGTCCACATCTCTGAGGATCTGACATGGACATCGCACGCTGCAGCACTCGTGAGTAAGGCAAGGCAGCGCCTTCACCACCTCAGGCAATTGAGGAAATTCAGAGTCTCTCCGAGGATCCTCCAGTGCTTCTACTCTGCGGCTGTGGAAAGCATCTTGTCCGGAAACATTACAATCTGGTTTGGGAATTGCTGTGCCCAGGACAGGAAGGCTCTGCAGAGGGTAGTGCGTTCGGCCGAACGCACTATGGGAACTTCTCTCGCCCCTCTGCAGGAACTACACACCAGGAGGTGCAACTCCAGAGCCAATAAGATAATGGGAGACCCCTTCCACCCCTGCAACGGACTGTTCCAGCTCTTACGGTCAGGCAAACGCCTCCGTTGCCATGCTGTGAGAATGGAGAGGATGAGAAGGAGTTACTTCCCAGAGGCCATTCGGCCCGTAAACTCCTATCTCACCAGCGACTAACTCTACTAACTTACTGGACCACAATACCACCCACAATATTTAATATGGAAAAGAACATGTGATTCTGTTTGTAGTTTGTTGGTTGTTTTGTTTGTTTGTTTTTTGCACAAGGTCCGCTTTTCATTTCACGGCACGTCCCGTATGTGTACGTGACGAATAAACTTGACTTGGCTTGACTTGACTTACCTTTAGAAAGGAGATGAGGAATTTCTTCAGTCAGAGGGTGGTGAATCTGTAGAATTGCCACAGACGGTGGTGGAGGCTATCAATAGATATATCCACATGCCCAACAGTTGTGGCACAGTGCAATGGTTGATCTTTGACTAGTCTCCTCTCATTTTTTTATCTCCATATTCCCGCCTCTTTCTCCTTATTTCTTTCCCTCTTTCTCCATCACTATTTGTCTCGTTATCTCTTTCTCTCCATATCTCCTTTCTTCTCACGATCGCTCTCTCCATTCTATCTCCCATTCTTTTTCTCTATCTGTCTATTGCCTGCTCCACCCCCCCCCCCCCTCTCTCTCTCTTGATGGCTGTTTCAAATAGTACAACGGTGACTGCACTTTGGTGGCGTTTAAGAGGCTTTTAGATGGGCAGATAGATATGCAGGGAATGGAGGGATATGGATCATGTACAGGCAGAGAAGTGATGGTCTTGGCCTCATATTCAGCACGGACAGTGTGGGCCGAAGGGCCTGTTCCTGTGCTGTGCCATTCTATAGGGACAGAGCAGGGAGTGCTGGGTTCCTGGAAGTGGCTGTGGTGAAGGCTGATACAATAGTGGTGTTTAAGAGGCTTTTAGATAGGCACATGGATAGAGTCATAGCGTGATACAGTGGGGAAACAGGCCCTTCGGCCCACACCGGCCAACACTCGTCCCACCTGCCCGCGTTTGGCCCATACCCCTCCAAACCTGTCCTATCCATGTACCTGTCTAACTGCTTCGTAAACGTTGGGATAGTCCCAGCCTCAACTACCTCCTCTGGCAGCTCGTTCCATACACCCACCACCCTCTGTGTGAATATGTTACCCCCTCAGATTCCTGTTAAATGTGCAGGGAATGGACTGATATGGATCTCATGCAGGCAGAGGGAGTTCGTTTAACTTGGCATTATGTCCAGCATGGGCTGAAGGGCCTGGGTAGTTCAGCTTAGTTTAGAGGCAAGTTTCGTTTTGACACAGGGGGCAGTGGATGCTTGGAATGCTCTGCCAGAGGTGGCGGTGGAGGCAGATTAAGGAGGCAGGTTTCAGATACGGACATGAATATGGATCACGTGCAGGTGGCAGAGGAGGTTAGTTTAACTTGGCATCATGTTCGGGCACAGACATTGTGGGCCGAAGGGCCTGTTCCCGTGCGGTGCTGTTCTATTTTGAAGTGGCCACATTTCAAATGCTTCGCGATGTCCCGAGGTTTGTGAGGGGGGGGGGGGGGGGGGGGGAGGGAGGCTGCAGAAATCCGATTCCTTTTCTTCTTCTACAGCCAAAGAGGCTGCGAATCGTTGGCCTGTTCATAGACGTTAGCTGGAGTTTCTAGCCGTGAATGGGCCGCCAACAGGTTTGATCATTCGCAAGCCGATGAAGAGAGTGAGGAGTGCCGAAAGGCAGTTGGTGAGAGTCCAACTGGCCAGCAGGAGAGGTTGCACCAGTGATGCCCACACCACAAGTCAGCCGGGCGGCCATTTTGAAACAGGAATTGCCACGTGTTGGAAGGAACTGCAGATGCTGGCTGAAAGCATTTAGGACTGAGATGAGGAAAAACTTTTCCACCCAGAGAGTTGTGAATCTGTGGAATTCTCTGCCACAGAAGGCAGTGGAGGCCGATTCACTGGATGTTTTCAAGAGAGAGTTAGATTTAGCTCTGAGGGCTAACAGAATCAAGGGATATGGGGAGAAGGCAGGAACGGGGTACTGATTGTGGATGATCAGCCATGATCATATTGAATGGCGGTGCTGGCTCGAAGGGCCGAATGGCCTACTCCTGCACCTGCTTTCTATGTTTCTATGCTGGATTACACCGAAGATAGACACTAAATGCTAGAGTAACTCAGCGGGCCAGCCAGCATCTCTGGATTGAAGGAATGGGTGACGTTTCATGTCGAGACCCTTCTTCAGACTGATGATGGGTGGCGTTTTGGGTCGAGACCCTTCTGGTGTCGCTATACTGGTTTTCACCAAGGCCACAGCTGCCATTGCCCTGTCTCCTTTATCATCGTGACTTTTTTTGCATATCTTTCATTCATTTCTTCTACTGCATAATCTCTCAATTTCCTTCCCCCCCCCCCCCACTCGACTCTCAGTCTGTAGAAGGGTCTCGACCCGAAAACGTCACCCATTCCTTCTCTCCGGAAATGCTGCCTGTCCCGCTGAGTTACTCCAGCTTTTTGTGTCTATATTCGGTTTGAACCAGCATCTGCAGTTCCATTATAACCTGCGTTCAATATAACCTGATTGGACTTTAGCCTTTTCTTTAACCATTTACTGCTCTGTAATTCTTTAACTTAAAACTCACTTATCATTAGGCGAGGGGGCGCCAATTCCAAGGACAATGTATCACCCAACTTCAATTGCTCATGACCTCAGTAGTTTGCAGCTGATATTATAGGGCAGTAACAAATCAAACACAATGCAGGGTAAAGAGGGAACATTCTCGCCCATAAAATATATCAGTGACCTCGATGAGTTTCTGTTCCAATCCAGTGGCCACCATTACGTTTTAGTCTAGTTTAAAGATACTGTGGAGAGCATCTCTGGAGAGAAGGAATGGGTGACGTTTCGGGTCGAGACCCTTATAACCATATAACCATATAACCATTACAGCACGGAAACAGGCCTTCTCGGCCCTTCCAGTCCGTGCCGACCATTTATTTTCCCCTAGTCCCATCTACCTGCACTCAGACCATACCCCTCCATTCCCTTCCCGTCCATATACCTATCCACTTTACTTTTAAATGTTAAAATCGATCCTGCCTCCACCACTTCTGCTGGAAGATCATTCCACACAGCCACCACTCTCTGAGTAAAGAAGTTCCCCCTCGTGTTACCCCTAAACTTCTGTCCCTTAATTCTCATGTCATGCCCTCTTGTTTGAATCTTTCCTACCCTCAATGGGAAAAGCTTATCCACGTCAACTCTGTCTATCCCTTTCATCATTTTAAAGACCTCAATCAAGTCCCCCCTTAATCTTCTGCGCTCCAAAGAATAAAGACCTTCTTCAGACAGTGTAACAGGCTCGCCAACAATTCACGGGTGCATTGTTTGAGGGGGACCAATGAATGATGTTGACCCAATATAAGAGGATGATTTGAATTGTTTGGTTCAGTTCAGTTTAGTTTAGCGATACAGTGCGGAAACAGGCCCACACCGACCAGCCATCACCCTGTACACTAATTCTATCCTACGCTCGAGGAACAATTTACATACATACCTGCGCATCTTTGGGATGTGGGAGGAAACCGGAACACCCGGTGAAAACGTACTCCCGGTCACAGGCTGCAAACTCCGTACAGGCAGCACTCGTGGTCAGGATGGAACCCGGGTCCCTGGCGCTGTGAGGCAGCAAACTCTACCAATGTGCCACCGTGCGGCCCTACTTAAATGAGCTTTTACTGAGCCTGGTTGGATTTAAAGAGACGGCTGTAGAGGATGATTGGAGGCTTTTCAATGGACATTGTCAAGCTGGAAAGGGTGCAGAGAAGACTTACGAGGATGTTGTCAGGACTCGAGGGCCTGAGCTACAGGGCTAGGACTTTATTCCCTGATGCGTAGGAGGATGAGGGGATGATCTTACAGAGATGCATAAGATCATGAGGGAAATAGATAGGGTGAATGCACAGTCGTTTACCCAGAGTTGGGGAATCAGGAACCAGAGGACATGGAGTTAAAGCTAGAGGGGAAAGATTTCATAGGAACCCGAGGGGTAACTCTTTTACACATAGGGTGGTGGGTGTATGGAACAAGTGGCAGGGGAGGCAGTTGAGGCTGGGACTATCACAGCATCTAAAAAACACTTGGACAGGTGCATGGATAGGACAGGTTTGGAGGGATAGGGGCCAAACGCAGGCACGCCCTGGGACGAGTGTAGATGGGGCATGTCGGTTGGTGTGGGAAAGTTGGGCCGAAGGGCCTGTTTCCATGCCGACTAGCGCATGTTGTGGCTTTGACATATTGTATGAGGAACGCATTGATTTGCGAGCACAATGAATGCGGAGAAAGTCGTGTCCCCAAAAGGATTTCCTGTATATATTCCAATGAATAAAATATATATTTATAACAAGAAAAAAGTTTGAGTTAACTCTGGAAGGTCATGAGCTGGTGAAAGACGTGCTTTGGTGAGGCCGGAACAGGTCGGCCTCCCGGCAGAGGGAGATGTCCGTAGGGGAATGTTGCCGCCTGGCCCGCTCCACGCTGCAGGAGTACGTGCTGAGGGATGCACCAAAGCCTTGCGCAAGCAACGCCAAGGCTCTGTGGTGGCGGACCACAGTCTAGGGTCCTGTCACCTCTGGTCACTGCAGCACTGGGCCCTGTGTGTAGGAAGGAACTGCAGATGCTGGTTTAAACTGAAGATAGACAGAAAGGGCTGGGGTAACTCAGCGGGACAGGCAGCATCTCTGGAGAGAAGGAATGGGTGACGTTTCGGTTCGAGACCCTTCTTCAGACCTTCAGACCTTCATGAAACGTCAGCCATTCCTTCATCTCCCGAGATGCTGCCTGTCCCGCTGAGTTACTCCAGCTTTTTGTGTCTGTCTTTGGCTTAAACCGGCATCTGCAGTTCCTTGCGGCATAGAACAATACAGGACAGGAAAAGGCCCTTTGGCCCACAATGTTAATGCCAAACATGATGCCAAGTCCATCGACCGGCACCTAATACACATCCCTCCATTCCCTGCACATCCATACGCCTACCCTGAAGTGTCTTAAACGCCACGATCGTATCTGCCTCAAACACCACCCCTGGCAGCACGTTCCAGGCACCCACCATGCTCTGCATAAAAAAAACATTCTCTGCACTTTGCTCCTCTCACCGTAAAGCTACGCCCTCTAGTGGTTGACATTTCCACCCTGGGAGAAAGGTTCTGACTGTCTACCCTCTCTCTGCCTCTCATGAGATTATATACGTCGAGTCACAGAGCGATACAGTGTTGAAACAGGCCCTTCGGCCCAACTTGGCCACACCGGCCAACATGCCCCAGCCACACTAGTCCCACCTGCCTGCGCTTGGTCCATATCCCTCCAAACCCGCCCCCATCCATGTACCTGTCTAACTGTTTCTTAAACGTTGGGATAAATCAGCCATGATTGAATGGCGGTGTAGACTTGATGGGCCAAAGGGCCTAATTCTACTCCTATCACTTATGACTTTGGAATCTCGAAGGTTAAGGGGAGACTGAATAGAAGTGTATAAAATGATGAGAAGCAGCGATATGGTAGACAGTCCGAACCTTTTTCCCCCAGGGTGGCAATATCAAAGACCAGGTGAGAAGGGGAATGTTTCGAGGAGGGCAGGGGTTTTTTTTAACACAGAGACCTGTATTTATTTATTTCTGTTTTCAATTATTTTTTTTAAATTTGCAACATGCTTTTATTCAAGCAAGCAAACATACATAGTCCCACGATCCCTTTGTGGCAGTCTACGAAACAACAGTCATAAAATTACAATCATTACAATATACCCCCCCCCCCCCGCCCCGCGGTGACCAGCGTTCACGGAAGTCCCCGTGGACACCGCGTGCGAGTTCCCTCTCCTGGGACACACGGGCACGGACCTAGGCCCGGAAGACGGGCAGGCAGCCGACTCCGGTGTGACCATCGACCGCCCCGCCCGCGGCCATCATTTTGTTTTGTATCAAAAATAATTTCTTTGATTACGAACACCGATACACAAACCGCAAGTAAACAAAACCGTGGCGACATATTTACAAAATCACTAAGTTATTCAGACTGTCAACTGCAAACCGCTATGTCACAAATATACTAAATAACTACCATACAACTATGTCCCTCTCAGGCACCATCCGGGCCCGGACGTAACCCCGGTAAACGGGGCAAGAAGCCGGCTCGGGCAACGCCCTCTTCCGCCTGGTGCCGCGACTCGCGGATGGCCAGCTTGGCCAGGACACGGAGATATGTGGGAGTCTGGATCTTGCTGCCAGGGCTGGTGGTGGATATCAGTCTATCGAATCTTGGCTCCTGCTATCCCTCTGTTCCATTTAACATTGTTATGGGACATTGATTAATGTGCAAAGTGTGTTTATGCCCGGCATCTATCGGTGGCTGGTTTCGGTGTTCCTGGAAGAAATTATGCCATAGTTTCGTTGTGTATGTGACCTGACCTGTTCAACAATACTCTTGAAGGCAGAAAGTTGACCATGGTCGACACCTCGAGCTAACGCGGACTCAGGCTCAGTCCGACTCTTGTAACGGAGAGCAAATTGACTCGTGAATCCCATGGGGTTTTCCAGGGCATGTGAGGAGGGACGTGGGACTCTGGTTCAACATCTCATGCCAACACAAGCCACTCCTGATTTTAAGCCTGGGTTATGGGCTTAAAGCCACAATGAGCAGCAAGGAACTGCCGAAGAGAAACACAAAATGCTGGAGGAACTCAGAGGGTCAGGCAGCATCTCTGGAGGAAAGGAATAGGTGACGTTTCAGTTTGAGAACCTTCTTCAGTGTGACTTGCAAATGCTGACCGGCATGCCCCATCTGCACCAGTCCCACCTGTCTGCATTTGGTCCATATCCCTCCATATCTCTCCTATCTATGCACCTGTCCAAAATGCTCCCATGACTAATGAATCCTGTGGTCACTATTCCCAGTGACATCATCCCGAATGGTCCCAGATGAACACTCGTGTTGCACTGTTCATGTCAACCACTCTTGCCATGAGACTGACGTTCACATCGGGAGGCCCTGCAGCTCCACATTTGTGTTGATGCTACATCCAATCCGCCTTCCACCCTCCTCCCTCTCGACCACTCAGCATATCCCACCATCCCCACCTCCCGCTCCTATTTATCCAACCTGCCCTCAAATACCCGCCGGCCAATTCCACATCTTTGCCATTCTCCTGTGCTCTGGAACATAGGACAGACACAAGTTCATGAGTGATAGGAGCAGAATTAGGCCATTCGGCCCATCAAGTCTACTCCGCCATTCAATCATGGCTGATCTATCTTTCCCTCTCAACCCCATTCTCCTGCCTTCTCCCCGCAACCCCTGACACCCGCACTAATCAACAATCTTTCTCTGTCCGCCTTGATAATGTCCACTGACTTGGCCTCCACAGCCGTCTGTGGCAATGAATTCCACAGATTCACCGCCCTCTGACTAACGAAATTCCTCCTTGTCTCCTTTCTTAAAATACGTCGTTCTATTCTGAGGCCGTGGCCTCTGGCCCTAAACTCTCCCACTAGTGGAAACATCCCCTCTATCCAGGCCTTTCACTATTCGGCACAGTACAGTACAGGAACAGGTCCTTCGGCCCACAATGTCCATGCTGGCCCATCTAAACTAACCTCATCTTCCTGAACGCCTTCAATCCCTGCCCGTTCACGTGTCTGTCTCAATCTCTCTCAAATGTTGCGATGGCATTTGGTTCCACCTCCCCACCCCTCAGGAAGTGCGTTCCAGGCACCTCGTGAATATGTTCGTGATTATCATTTTTACAGAGCATTTGAATAAGTTGTTACTTTCCACTTGCTCATTACCTTGATTTTATGGTATTATTCATTTCCAGCAGAGTTCGATGGAAACGGGCATCACAGGTAGGTGGGCTACCTATCACAAAGGCTCTTGGCATATTGGCCTTCTTTAATCGGACAATTGAGAGATGCTGCCTGTCCCGCTGAGTTACTCCAGCTTTTTGTGTCCATCTTCGGTTTAGACCAGCACCTGCAGTTCCTTCCGACACATTGATTATAGAAGTTGGGAGGTGATGTTGCAGTTGTGTAGGACGTTGGTGAGGCCGCATTTAGAGTATTGTGTTCAGTTCTGGGCACCGTGTTAGAGGAAAGATGTTGTCAAGCTGGAAAGGCTGCAGAGAAGGTTTACGAGGATGTTGCCAGGACTCGAGGGGCCTGAGCTACAGGGAGAGGTTGAGCAGCATGGGACTCTATTCCTTGGAGCGCAGGAAGATGAGGGGTGATCTTATTGATGTGCATAAAATCATGAGAGGAATAGATCGGGGAGATGCACAGAGTCTCTTGCCCAGAGTAGGGGGATCGAGGACCAGATGACATAGGTTTAAGGTGAAGGGGAAAAGATTTAATAGGAATCTGAGGGGTAACCTTTTCACACAAAGGATGGTGGGTGTATGGAACGAGCTGCCAGAGGAGGTAGTTAAGGCTGGGACTATCCCAATGTTTAAGGTACATGGGTAGGACAGGTTTAGAGGGATATGGTCCAAACACAGGCAGGTGGGACTAGTGTAGATGGGACATGTTGGTCGGTGTGAGCAAGTTGGGCCAAAGGGCCTGTTTCCAGGCTGTAAGACTCTATGACATTGAAGAAGGCCATTCAGCCCATTGAGACCATGGTGACAAAGTAATCCCATCGGTCTCCTAGCCCCCACCTAATCCCCTGTGCCTATTCCCCTTGGCATTCTCGTCAACTCCAACCTTATTTTCCAAGCACCCAACAATGTTTTGATGACCTTTCTTCTCCGCGATGGACTATCCCTTCTCCATTCCCATTCCCATGAAGAATTTTCCTTCTCTCAGGCAACATATAATGACGTCTCTTGAAAGAGGCTAAGCTACACCAAGATTTAGCTCTTAGGGCTAAAGGAATCAAGGGATATGGGGAGAAGGCAGGAACGGGGTACTGATTGGGGATGATCAGCCATGATCACATTGAATGGCGGTGCTGGCTCGAAGGGCCGAATGGCCTACTCCTGCACCTATTATTCTGTGTTTCTGTGTTGTCTCGGCACAGTGCCCATCTCTGGCCAGCTTTGTACTTTGGTTCCAGGAGGTTTGGCTGAGAAGGGCTTTTAGTGGTTCTACTTTAGTGGAAATGACAGTTCATCGAGTCGTGCTGCCTCGGAAAAGTAACCAGAGAGATGGCTCACTGATCCCAGGAATTCCAATCGAGTTGGTGAATCAGTGTGGGTCAACACCACCAGGGTTGAAGACCTTGACTTGACTACCATGACTCTAACCGGGTGCAAAATAAGACCCCACCCACCCCACCTCCTCTAGTGACTATTCCTGTCATGTCGAGCTGCTCCTTTGCAGAACCATGGACCCAGGTTCTGTCCTGACTACGGGTGCTGTCTGTACGGAGTTTGCACGTTCTCCCCCGTGACCTGCGTGGGTTTTCTCCGGGAAGCTCCGGTTTCCTCCCACACTCCAAAGACGTGCAGGTTTGTAGGTAAATCGGCTTCGGTAAAAAATTGTAAGCTGCCCCTATTGTGCAGGATAGTGCTGGTGTATGTGGATCGCTGGTCGGCACAGACTCAGGGGGCCGAAGGGCCTGTTTCCGCGCTGCATGACTCTATGACTATGACTTGAGCAGAATCAGGCCACTCGGCCCATCGAGTCTACTCCACCATTCAATCATGGCTGGCCTATCTTTCCCTCTAAACCCCATCCTGTGGTGCTAGGAGAAGCAGTGGAGTTGTCATTAACACATTGCTGTGGGTGGGATCCCACTGCCTGTGCACCTTGCATTGGGAAAGTAGTTCTTCAGCTGCAAAGCGCTGCACCAGGCCCTGGTGTCTTCATTCTCACCTCTTGCTTTCATCCCTTCCCATTTTTCCCACTGATTCGTTCTCTCTTTCTGTCTATTTTAGTTTTTCCTCTTCTTACAGCGCTCGCAGCGCCGGAGACCCGGGTTCCATCCCCACTACGGGTGCTGTCTGTACGGAGTTTGCACGTTCTCCCCGTGACCTGCGTGGGTTTTCTCCGAGATCTTCGGTTTCCTCCCACACTCCAAAGAGGTTTGTAGGTTAATTGGCCTGGTCAATGTAAAAACTGTCCCTAGTGGGTGTAGGATAGTGTGGGGATCTCTGGTCAGCGCGGACCCGGTGGGCCGAAGGGCCTGTTTCCGTGCTGTATCTCTAAACTAAATGTTATAGTACCTACCTCAACCACCTCCTCCGGCAGCTCGTTCCATGTACCCACCGCCCTTTGTGTGAGATGTAAGATGAACTTGTGTCGGAAGGAACTGCAGATGCTGGTTTACACTGAAGATAGACACAAAATGCTGGCGTAACTCAGCGGGGCAGGCAGCATCTCTGGAGAGAAGGAATGGGTGACGTTTCGGGTCAAGACCCTTCTTCAGACTGAAGAAGAGTCTGGGCCGAAACACCACCTATTCCTTTTCTCCAGAGATGCTGCCTGTCCCGCTGTGTAAGATGAACCTCTCATTTCCCACGTTACAAGATGGCCTGGGATTTAATTCCCCGAGCCTGGGGGAAAAGTCTCCACTGGAATCACGAATAGACAAGCTGAAGGCTGTTTAGAAACATAGAAACATAGAAACATAGAAATTAGGTGCAGGAGTAGGCCATTCGGCGCTTCGAGCCTGCACCGCCATTCAATATGATCATGGCTGATCATCCAACTCAGTATCCCGTACCTGCCTTCTCTCCATACCCCCTGATCCCCTTAGCCACAAGGGCCACATCTAACTCCCTCTTAAATATAGCCAATGAACTGGCCTCAACTACCCTCTGTGGCAGAGAGTTCCAGAGACCCACCACTCTCTGTGTGAAAAAAGTCCTTCTCATCTCGGTCCTAAAGGATTTCCTCCTTATCCTTAAGCTGTGACCCCTTGTCCTGGACCTCCCCAACATTGGGAACAATCTTCCTGCATCTAGCCTGTCCAACCCCTTAAGAATTTTGTAAGTTTCTATAAGATGGCCTCTCAATCTCCTAAATTCTAGAGAGTATAAACCGAGTCTATGCAGTCTTTGTTCATAAGACAGTCCTGACATCCCAGGAATCAGTCTGGTGAACCTTCTCTGCACTCCCTCTATGGCAATAATGTCCAGAACTGTACGCAATACTCCAGGTGTGGCCTCACCAAGACCCTGTACAACTGAAGTAGAACCTCCCTGCTCCTGTACTCAAATCCTTTTGCTATGAAAGCTAACATACCATTGGCTTTCTTCACTGCCTGCTGTACCTGCATGCCTACTTTCAATGACTGGTGTACCATGACACCCAGGTCTCGCTGCATCTCCCCTTTTCCTAATCTGCCTCCATTTAGATAATTTGAACGATATCTCTCCAAGTCCCTGCAACCTCCGGACCCGGCAGCACCCGATGGCAATGCCAGTCCTGCAGCCTGGCATCAACTCGACCAGCCAGCCAACAGACCATTGAAGCAACATTCTCAAGCAGGAAGCTATGGAGGTGGAACGGCCATGAGGCCCATGGAGAGGACACATGGCTGATGAAGTCAGCCACACAGCGGGAGGAAGCTGGGAGAAGTGATTTGTGCAGGCGATGTTTTCCGGGAATGAACGAAAAGAAACCGGGGTGCGGTCCATTTGCAAGCGTTAAAGAGTAATTAAAAGGCAGGGGTGACTTTCGTTCCTGGGACACTTTTCATGGCCTCAGGAAATCCCAAAGTGGCTCCCTCCTAACAAAGTGCCTTTAGTCTTGTTGGCACGGCGCCTGTGGCAATGTAGGAAGTGGAACGGACGAGCCCCACACCCTAGCTGCCGCTCACTGTCGTGAGATAATGACCGGCTCATCTGCCCTGTACCACGGAAGGAACATGGAGCGAGCGGCTCAGCATCGGAAGAGGCCCTTCGGCCCACAGTGTCTGTGCCGGAAAGAGGGGTGAAAACCTGGCCAGGATTCTGGAGACACATCCTTCAAATCCCATCATGACAACCCGTGTTTCATGATCATCTCTCCAAAAAAAGGGAATAAAAGGAAATTCATGCTTAGCTTATTTTAGTATAGAGATACAACGTGGTCTTTGTCGACCAGCGACCGGCCCGCACGTTCCCACTATCCTCCACACATTTGGCATGGGACAATTGACATTTTTTTACCAAAGCCAATTAATCAACAAACATGCACGTCCTTTGGAGTGTGGGAGGAAACTGGAGCACCCGGAGAAAACCCACGCAGGTCACGGGGAGAACGTACAAACTCCGTACAGACAGCACCCGTGGTCAGGATTGAACCCGGGTCACTCCTGGCCACCTTAGCGAAAGAAAAATGTCATAAGCAGTCCTAAGGAAATCGCCTAAGCTGGGATGAGAGTGTTGCCCCATGAAGAGAGACTGGGCAGTTCAGAAGTTTCACTGGCACCTCCCCCAACCTCATCTACTGTACCCGCTGTTCCAGGTGTGGGCTGCTGTACATCGGCGAGACCAAACGCAGACTGGGCCATCGTTTGGCTGGACGTCTCCGCTCAGCCCGTCTCAGCCTTCGTGATCTCCCGGCTGCCAAACACTTCAACTCCCCCTCCCATTCCCACACTGGCCTTTCTGTCCTGGGCCTCCTCCACTGTCAGAGTGAGGCCCAGCGCAAATTGGAGGAACAGCGCCTCATATTCCGCTTGGGTTGGGCAGTTTACATGAATCGAGGACCAGAGGACATAGGTCCAAGGTGAAGGGGAAAAGATTTCATAGGAATCTGAGGGGTAACTTTTTCCACACAAAGGGTGGTGGGTGTATGGAACAAGCTGTCAGAGGAGGTAGTTGAGGCTGGGACTATCCCAATGTTTAAGAAACAGTTAGACAGGTACATGGGTAGGACAGGTTTGGAGGGATATGGACCAAACGTGGGCAGGTGGGACTAGTGTAGCTGGGACATACTGGTCAAGTTGGGCCGAGGGGGCCGTTTCCACGCTGTATCACGCTGTGACTCTAAAACGCTTTCCTCCTTGTAGCCCTGACCGATATTAACCTCCAGATGGACGCAAAATGCTGGAGTAACTCAGCGGGACAGGCAGCACCTCTGGAGAGAAGGAATGGGTGACGTTATCCAGAGATGCTGCCTGTCCCGCTGAGTTACTCCCGCATGTGGCGTCTACCTTCGGTGTCAATCAGCATAGAAACATAGAAAATAGGTGCAGGAGGAGGCCATTCGGCCCTTCGTGCCAGCACCGCCATTCATTGTGATCGTGGCTGATCGTCCCCAATCAATAACCCGTGCCTGCCTTCTCCCCATATCCCTTGACTCCACTAGCCCCTAGAGCTCTATCTAACTCTCTCTTAAATCCATCCACTGATTTGGCCTCCACTGCCCTCTGTGGCAGGGAATTCCACAAATCCACAACTCTCTGGGTGAAAACGTTTTTTCTCACCTCAGTCTTAAATGACCTCCCCTTTATTCTAAGACTGTGTGGCCCCTGGTTCTGGACTCGCCCCAACATTGGGAACATTTTTCCTGCATCTAGCTTGTCCAGTCCTTTTATAATTTTGTATGTTTTGTATAAGAACCCCCCCCTCATCCTTCTAAACTCCAGTGAATACAACTGCAGTTCCTTCGTACACTCATCTCCAGATCGCACCCTGACCCAGTCACACCGCCACAGTCCGAGTCCATGAAGGGGTAGAAATGTTCCAATTGGCTGGAGAGAGCGATGTCAGTCATTGAAGCGAGGGCCAGTTAAACCTGCCCAACACCCACCTGCCAGGTGTTCACGACAGGCAGGTACTGAGAGGAGCAGGGACACACTCTGTCTGGTCAGAAGGTCGGCGGCTCCAGTCGCTGTGTCGGGCGCTGGGAATGTTATGAATGAGAAACACCTTCAGGAAACCTCTCTCTCCCTTTGTGTTTCGCTCCCTGTGTTTCTATAGGGGTCGGGAGGCTGACAGGAAGAGGCACAGAGGCACGCTGACTTCGGACAAGCTCGGAGCCCACTCGCCTCTCTCCTTCCTTGGACCCGGCAGCAGGAAGGAGCAAGGATGAGCGGCGTGGCTATCTACCGCTCCGTCTACACCGAGGAGCACTTCGCCCGGCGCTTCGGCGGCTCCGCGGGGGCGGAGGAGAGGGCGAGGGAGAGCCAGGTGGGCAGGAGGAGATGCCCCTGCCCCGGCAACGCCAGCAAGCGCTTCTGGGCGAAGCGGCTGCCCTTCCTCACCTGGCTGCCGAGGTACAAGCTCCGGCGCTGGCTCATTGGAGACATCATCGCAGGACTTACAGTGGGAATCATCCACATCCCACAAGGTAGTCAACCTCTAACCATTAAACCTCCTCATCCAGGGGCGCTTCTGCCAGCGCGTAGCGAAAAGTCTGGATAGAGTGGACGTGGAGAGGATGTTTCCACTAGTGGGAGAGTCTAGGACCAGAGGGCACACACAGCCTCAGAATTCAAGGACGTTCCTTTGGGAAGGAGACGAGGAGGAATTTCTTGAGCCAGAGGGTGGTGAATCTGTGGGATTCATTGCCACAGACGGCTGTGGAGGCCAAGTCAGTGGATACTTTTAAGGCAGAGATAGATAGATTATAAAAACATACAAACATAGAAACTAGGTGCAGGAGGAGGCCATTCGGCCCTTCGAGCCAGCACTGCCATTCACTGTGATCATGGCTGATTGTCCCCAATCAATAACCCGTGCCTGACTTCTCCCCATATCCCTTGACTCTACCAGCCCCTAGAGCTCTATCCAACTCTCTCTTAAATCCATCCAGTGATTTGGTCTCCACTGCCCTCTGTGGCAGGGAATTCCACAAATATTTTTGATATTAAGAATCAAGATTGTTGACTAGTACGGGCGTCAGGGGTTGCGGGGAGAAGGCAGGAGAATGGGGTTGAGAGGGAAAGATAGATCAGCCATGATTGAATGGTGGAGTAGACTTGATGGGCCGAATGGCCTAATTCTGCTCCTATCACTCATGAACTTGTGTCTGTCCTACGTTCCAGAGCACAGGAGAATGGCAAAGATGTGGAATTGGCCGGCGGGTATTTGAGGGCAGGTTGGATAAATAGGAGCGGGAGGTGGGGATGGTGGGATATGCTGAGTGGTCGAGAGGGAGGAGGGTGGAAGGCGGATTGGATGTAGCATCAACACAAATGTGGAGCTGCAGGGCCTCCCGATGTGAACGTCAGTCTCATGGCAAGAGCGGTTGACATGAACAGTGCAACACGAGTGTTCATCTAGGGACCATTCGGGATGATGTCACTGGGAATAGTGACCACAGGATTCATTAGTCATGGGAGCATTTTGGACAGGTAGATAGATAGGAGAGATATGGAGGGATATGGACCAAATGCAGACAGGTGGGACTGGTGTAGATGGGGCATGCTGGTCAGCATTGACAAGTGGCAATAGCCCAATTCTGCTTTTATTAGTTTAGTTTAGAAAAACAGGCCCTTCGGCCCACCGAGTCTATACCGACCAGCGACCCCACACATTAACATCATCCTACACACACTAGGGCCAATTTTTTTACATTGACCAAGCCAATTAACCTACAACCCCGTATGTCTTAGGAGTGTGGGAGAAAACCGACGATCCCAGAGAAAGCCCACGCGGGTCACGGGGAGAACGTGCAAACTCCGTACAGACAGCACCCATAGTCGGGAAGGAACCCGGGTGTAAGGCGCTGTGAGGCGGCGACTCTACCGCTGCGCCACTAACTTATAACTTGTAAACCATTCACTGGCAGCATCACAACAGAACCGTTACACTAAAGATCATCAGTCTCATGTTTCCTTAGATATGAGCAGAACATCCAAGTAAATAAGTACATTGAAGAGAGTCGTGGATGAAGCCCAGCTCATCACACAGACCAGACTCCACACAATCCACCCCAACTGCCCCACACTGCCTCGGGACAGCAGTGGACTGGGTGGGCTGAAGGGCCTGTATCTTGAAACTCTAAATAGTTCCCCCCCCCCCTACTGCTATCAGACTACTGAACAAGATTTAGTTTAGAGATGCCCTTCGAATGTGGGGGAAGGCGAGAGCACCCGGGGAATGTACTTGCGGTCACGGGGAGAATGTTCAAACTCCGTACAGAGTTCAACTCCGCCCGCCCGCCCGTTCAATAATGATTTGCTCCCTTGTTTTTTCCCTTCTTCCCAGGAATGTCCTTTGCCCTGCTGACCTCTGTGGCTCCAATTTATGGACTTTACACCTCATTCTTCCCGGTGGTGCTGTACATGCTATTTGGAACTGGAAGGCACGTGTCCACAGGTGTAGTACCCGCACTCTGTCTTTGCTCAGGAGCATCACAGTCTTGCAGGGATGGTCGCGACACGAGCCTTTGGGCCTGTCCCACCTGGGCGCCATGTACGCGTCACGACGCGTGTGTGGTGACCGACGCAGTGACGCGTGGTCGCTGGTGCACAAAATCTTCGCCCGCCATCTGTGTAACGCACAAATGGCGCCCGAGTGGGACATAATGCACACAGCAGCACGTCAAGGAGGAGAAAAAAGACTTTCCAAGCTAGAGTTAGATTTTGCTTTTAGGTCTAAAGGAAACAAGGGATATGGGGAGAAGGCAGGAATGGGGTACTGATCGTGGACGATCAGCCGTGATCACACTGAATGGTGGTGCTGGCTCGAAGGGCCGAATGGCCTACTCCTGCACCTGTTTTCTATCAGGATTCTATGTAGAAACAAGGAACTGCAGGCACTGATCGCAAACAAAGACACAAAGTGCTGGAGTAACTTATCGGGTCAGGCAGCATCTCTGGAGAACATGGGTAGGTGATGTTTCAGCTTGGGACCCTTCTTCATGACTTGAAATTGGGGAATTCCATGTTCATACCATTGCTCATCCCTCTGAGTTACTCCGGCATTTTGTGTCCATCTTCGGTGCGAACCTGCATCTGCAGTTCCTTCCTCCACAGTCTGAAGAAGGGTCCTGACCCGAAACGTCGACAGTTCACTTTTCTCCACAAATGCAGCCTGGCCCAGCAGTAGAGTTGCTGCCTCGCAGCGCCAGAGACCCGGGTTCCATCCTGACTACGGGTGCTGTCTATACTAAAGACCCACTGAGTTCCTTCAGCACTTTGTGTATTGTTCAGGTGGGCATGTAAGCATTGGCCAGTGGTGGCATGGGCCTCCTGGTTGCTCGGTTCCAGGATAAGGACTGCAATCATCTGCTAACGTTCTGCCTGTTCCACTTGGCCGTTATTTGCATGTAATCAACGCGACATCAATAACGCGTTCATTAGAAACGGGAATAGTGCCGGAGGATTGGCGTACTGCGCATGTTGTTCCATTGTTTTAAAAGGGTCCAAAGAATAAACCTAGCAATTATAGACCTGTTAGTTTGACGTCAGTGGTGGGCAAATTAATGGAAAGGATACTTAGAGATAATATATATAAGCATCTGGATAAACAGGGTCTGATCAAGAACAGTCAACATGGATTTGTGCCTGGAAGGTCATGTTTGACAAACCACCTTGAATTTTTTGAAGAGGTTACTAGGGAAATTGATGAGGGTAAAGCAGTGGATGGTGTCTATATGGATTTCAGTAAGGCCTTTGACAAGGTTCCCCATGGAAGGTTGGTTAAGAAGGTTCAATCTTTGGGTGTTAATGGCGGAGTAGCAAGATGGATTCAACAGTGGCTGAATGGGAGATGCCAGAGAGTAATGGTGGATGGCTGTTTGTCAGGTTGGAAGCTGGTGACTAGTGGGGTGCCTCGGGGATCTGTGTTGGGTCCACTGTTGTTTGTCATGTACATCAATGATCTAGATGATGCGGTGGAAAATTGGATAAGTAAGTATGCAGATGATACTAAGATAGGTGGTGCTGTGGATAATGAAGTAGATTTTCAAAGTCTACAGAGAGATTTGGGCCATTTGGAAGAGTGGGCTGAAAGATGGCAGATGGAGTTTAATGCTGATAAGTGTGAGATGCTACATCTTGGCAGGACAAATCAAAATAGAACGTACATAGTAAATGGTAGGGAATTGAGGAATGCTGTGGAACAGAGGGATCTAGGAATAACTGTGCATAGTTCCCTGAAGGTAGAATCGCATGTAGATAGGGTGGTAAAGAAAGCTTTTGGTGTGCTGGCCTTTATAAATCAGAGCATTGAATATAGGAGTAGGGAAGTAATGTTAAAATTGTACAAGGCATTGGTGAGACCAATTCTGGAGTATGGTGTACAATTTTGGTCACCTAATTATAGGAAGGATGTCAACAAAATAGAGAGAGTACAGAGGAGATTTACTAGAATGTTGCCTGGGTTCCAGCAACTAACGTACAGAGAAAGGTTGAACAAGTTAGGTCTTTATTCTTTGGAGCACAGAAGGTTAAGGGGGGACTTGATTGAGGTCTTTAAAATGATGAAAGGGATAGACAGAGTTGACTATAGACAGAGTGGATAAGCTTTTCCCATTGAGGGTAGGGAAGATTCAAACAAGAGGGCATGACATGAGAGTTAAGGGACAGAAGTTTAGGGGTAACATAAGGGGGAACTTCTTTACTCAGAGAGTGGTGGCTGTGTGGAACGATCTTCCAGCAGAAGTGGTGGAGGCAGGATCGATTTTAACATTTAAAAGTAAAGTGGATAGGTATATGGGCGGGAAGGGAATGGAGGGGTATGGTCTGAGTGCAGGTAGATGGGACTAGGGGAAAATAAATGGTCGGCACGGACTGGAAGGGCCGAGAAGGCCTGTTTCCGTGCTGTAATTGCTATATTGTTATAACGCGTCACGATGCACGACGCGCGCACGGTGCATGGTGACGAAGGCAGTGACGCGCGGTCCCGTGCGGCGCCCCAGGACTTTGGGACGTACAAAATCTTCGCGCGCCACCTGCATGATGCGCAAATGACGGTCAAGTGGGACAGGCCCTTTGGTGACAAGCATTGGCGACCAATGATTCATGTCTCCCCCATCGCTCTCCGCTTGCCAGGTACCTTTGCCGGGATCAGTTTGATGACCGGCTCCGTGGTCGAGCGCTTGGTACCGCACCAAGTGGGATGGAACGCAACGAACCAGGAAGACCCGGAGCTGGAGAAGCAGCGGATCTCCGTGGCATCGGCCGTCACCTTCCTCTCGGGGCTTATGATGGTAGCTACTCCAACCTCTCTTTCAATCCTCTCCATGTGCAGAGCGTTCCGTTCACCAGCTCTTGCCGTCATAGAGCTGTACAGCACAGAAATAGGCCCTTCGGCCCACCTTCTCCATGGCCGACCAAATTGGCATATTGGGCTAGTCCCATTTGCCTGTCCTGGTGTCCTTTAAACAATAGACAATAGTTGCAGGAGTAGGCCATTCGGCCCTTCGAGCCAGCACCGCCATTCAATGTGATCATGGCTGATCATCCCCACTCAGTACCCCGTTCCTGCCTTCTCCCCATATCCCCTGACTCCGCTATCTTTAAGAGCCCTATCTAGCTCTCTCTCGAAAGCATCCAGAGAACCGGCCTCCACCGCCCTCTGAGGCAGAGAATTCCACAGACTCACAACTCTCTGGGTTATAGTCCCTGCCTCAAATCTGGCAGCTCCTTCCATACACCCACCACCCACTGCATGGAAAAGTTGCCCTTCAGGTTCCTATAAAATCTATCCCCTCTCACCAGAAAACAATATCCTCTTGTATTTTGAGGAGAGGTCATACGTTCTCCCCGGGACCGAGTGGGTTTACTCCGGGTGCTCCGGTTTCCTCCCACATCCCAAAGGCGTATGGGTGTGTAGGTTAATCGGCCCCTCTGTGATTTGCTCCCAACGTGTAGGGAGTGGATGAGAAAGTGGGGTAACATAGAACTAGTGTGAACGGTGGTCGGCACGGACTCGGTGGGCCGAAGGGCCTATTTCCATGCTGTATCTCTGAACTTAACTAAACTAGTATGATCGACGGTCAGCGTGGACTCGGTGGGCCGAAGGGCCTGTTTCCACGATGTGCCTCTTACATTTTTGTTTTTTTAAATGAGCATAGCGGTGCTCGCTGCCAAAGTTGCTCTGTGCAGTAAGTCCGGCTGCTACCCTAGCCAGAAGCTGAGGGATTTTGCTCTTGTTCCTCCAGATCTGTATGTTTGTGCTGCAACTGGGATTCCTTTCCACCTACTTGTCCGACCCAATTGTGAAGGCTTTCACCAGCGGGACCGCTTTCCATGTCACCATCTCGCAGCTCAACACCATGCTTGGACTCAGGCTCCCGAGATTCACTGGACCCTTCACCCTGTTTAAGGTTGGCCTTTATGTCGAGACGGCCATCGTCGGGTGAATCTGCCCGTGTGGCCAGCAGTTCTGGAGGTTTCAGTCTAGTTTACTGTCACGTGTACCGAGGTACAGTGAAAAGCTTGTGTTGCGTGCTAACCAGCCAGCGGAAAGACAACACATGATTACAATCGAGCCATTCACAGTACACAGATACATGATAAGGGAATAACGTTTAGTGCAAGGCAAAGCCAGTAAAGTCCGGTCAAGGATAGTCCGCTGGTCGCCCTGCTTTCTCAGTCCATGATGCTTCCTCGTTGAAGAACTTCCTGTTATGCATACCTGGACATCCTCTGTGGACAAGGGAGTGCACCTCAAGTGTTTCTCATGCTTCTGAAGAAGGCCATTCTGCCCATCAATACTAGTTTAGTTTAGTTTCGAGAAACAGCGAGGAAACCAAACTCATTAACACTATCCTACACACACTAGGGACAATTTGCCAACCCAATTAGCCTCCAACAAACCTGTACACCTTTGGAGTGTGTGAGGAAACCGAAGATCTTGGAGAAAACCCACACACGTCACAGGGAGAACGTGCAAACTCCGTACAGACAAGCACCCATAGTCGGGATAGAACCGGTGTAAGGCAGCAACTCTACCGCTGCGCCACCGTGCTGCCCTTGTCACCATGCCGAGTCTTTGCCATCTCACGCAGCAATCTCTTTCCCCGCTTATTTCCCTGCTCTTGTCCCTGGTCTCTTTCGTAACTCTTTTTTTTTTCTGCTTGTCAACGTTCAACGAAAGCCTTGTCTAGATCCCAATTGAGGTCATAAGTGATAAGAGCAGATTTAGGCCATTCGGCCCATCAAGTCCACTCTGCCATTCAATCATGGCTGATCTATCTCTCCCTCCTAACCCCATTCCCCTGCCTTCCCCCCGCAACCCCAGACACCCGCACTGATCAACAATCTATCCATCTCTGCCTTAGAAATATCCACATTGTAACCAATTACCATTACAAATAGTGTTCCCTAACTCATCGTGCTCGCGATGTCCAACTCGATTCGCGGAAACCTGCGCGATAGCAGAACGAGGAGGGGTTAAACTGAGCAAAACCAGTGAGGTTGTATTTCATCCTTTCTCAGACGCTGGCATCATTGCTCGGAGCTCTGTCCACGACAAACATAGTCGAGCTGATTATTTCTCTGATTTGCCTCGGTGTGCTCATTCCGATGAAAGAGATCAACAGCCGATTCAGGCAGAAATTCCGGACCCCCATCCCTATCGAGATCATCATGGTGAGAAGACGTCTGCAGGTGCTGTAATATTCTCTGTAATAATGTCTGACGAAGGGTCTCGACCCGAAACGTCACCCGTTCCTTCCCTCCAGAGATGCTGCACGTCCCGCTGAGTTACCCCAGCGTTTTGTGTCTATTTTGCTGCAATGTTCCTCGACAGAAGCATAGGACGTGACTGTGAGTGTGTAAGACCCAGTGTGCCAGTGGCCCTTATCCTTGTTTAGTTTCAGATTCAGATTCAGATTCAATTTTAATTGTCATTGTCAGTGTACAGTACAGAGACAACAAAATGCATTTAGCATCTCCCTGGAAGAGCGACACAGCAAATGATTTGAATAAATAACAATAAGTGTCCGGGGGGGGGGGGGTGATTGGCAGTCACCGAGGTACGTTGTTGAGTAGCGTGACAGCCGCCGGAAAGAAGCTGTTCCTGGACCTGCTGGTTCGGCAACGGAGAGACCTGTAGCGCCTCCCGGATGGTAGGAGGGTAAACAGTCCATGGTTGGGGTGAGAGAGGTCCTTGGCGATGCTGAGCGCCCTCCGCAGACAACGCTTGCTTTGGACAGACTCAATGGAGGGGAGCGAGGAACCGGTGATGCGTTGGGCAATTTTCACCACCCTCTGCAATGCCTTCCGGTCGGAGACAGAGCAGTTGCCATACCAAACTGTGATGCAGTTGGTAAGGATGCTCTCGATGGTGCAGCGGTAGAAGTTCACCAGGATCTGAGGAGACAGATGGACCTTCTTCAGTCTCCTCAGGAAGAAGAGACGCTGGTGAGCCTTCTTGATCAGAGTTGAGGTATTGTGGGTCCAAGAGAGGTCGTCGGAGAGGTTGACTCCCAGGAACCTGAAGCTAGAAACACGTTCCACCTCCATACCGTTAATGTGGATGGGGGTGTGCGTGCCGCCCCTGGACTTCCTGAAGTCTACAATGAGCTCCTTGGTCTTCTTGGAGTTAAGGGCCAGGTTGTTGTCAGTGCACCATGCTGCTAAGTGCTGGACCTCCTCCCTAAACTAGTTTAGTGCATCCTCTGTGAACAAGGGCGTGCCCCTGAAGTGTTTCTCATGCTGCTGAAGGAGGCCATTCAGCCCATCGAGTTTAGTTTAGTTTCACTTGGAGAGACAGTGAGGAAACGAGTTTTGTTTAGTTTAGCGATACAACGCGGAAACAGGCCCTTCAGCCCACCGAGTCCGCGTCGACCATGCGATCCCCGCACACTAACACTATCCTACACACACTGGGGACTTCTTCTTCTTGCGTGTGGCGTGCACAGCCTAACGTTGCAGGACAACTTGTTCTCGTTGATCTTATTTGATTGTACACGCCAGGTTGATTGCATTCGTCGAAACAGGGCGGCCCACGTGAAGGTTGCAATCCCCCACCCCACACACTAGGGACAATTTACATTTATACCAAACCAATTAGCCGACACACCTGCACGTCTTTGGAGTGTGGGAGGAAACCGGAGATCCCGGAGAAAACCCACGCGGGTCACGGGGAGAGCGTGCAAACTCCGTACTGACAGCACCCGTGGTCAGGATGGAACCGGGTCTCTGGCGCTGTGAGGCAGCAACTCTACCGCTGCACCACCCTGTCTCCACTGTGTTGCAGAGAGGATGTACCCCCTCTCTTCAAGTGACAGAGGGGAGCACTTGGGGCCTGACCCAGCTTCAGTTAGATCAGTCTGCTCCTCACGAGTTCCTTAAGTCTTGTTGCTTAGGGGCTAAATATTGGCACAGGTGCCTCAGTCAAGGGGAATGGAGAAAGGAGTTTGATGTAGATAAGTGCGAGATGTTGCATTTTTGAAAGTCAAACTAGGGCAGGTCCTTCACAGTGAATGGCGGGGCCCTCGAGAATGTCGTAGAGCAGAGGGAACAAGGAGTGAAGATAGACACAAAATGCTGGAGTAACTCAGCGGGACAGGCAGCATCTCTGGAGAGAAGGAATGGGAGACGTTTCGGGTCGAGACCCTTCTTCAGTCTGAATATTGGTGACATTTCGGGTCGAGACCCTTCTTCAGACTGAAGAAGGGTCTCGACCCAAAACGTCCCCCATTCCTCCTCTCCAGAGATGCTGCCTCACCCGCTGAGTTACCCCAGCATTTAGTGTCTATCTTCGATTTTACCAGCATACATAGAAACATAGAAAATAAGTGCAGGAGGAGGTCATTTGGCCCTTTGAGCCAGCACCGCCATTCATTGTGACCATGGCTGATCGTCCCCTGTCAATAACCCGTGCCTGCCTTCTCCCCATATCCCTTGATTCCACTAGCCCCTTAAATCCATCCAGTGATTTGGCCTCCACGGCCCTCTGTGGCAGGGAATTCCACAAATTCACAGGGTTACACAAAAAGCTGGAGAAACTCAGCGGGTGCAGCAGCATCGAAGGAGCGAAGGAGATAGGCGACGTTTCAGGTAGAGACTCTTCTTTCTCCAACTCCACAAATTCACAACTCTCTGGGTGAAAACGTTTTTTTCTCACCTCAGTCTTAAATGACCTCCCCTTTATTCTAAGACTGTGGCCCCTGGTTCTGGACTTGCCCAACATTGGGAACATTTTTCCTGCATCTAACTTGTCCAGTCCTTTTATAATTTTATGTGTTTCTATAAGATCCCCCCCCTCATCCTTCTACAGTTCTGCAGTTCTTTCTTAAACAAGCAGTACAGGTACACAGTCCTTTGAAAGTGGTGTCACAGGTAGATGGGGTGGTCAAGAAGGCTTCCAGAACATTGGCCTTCATTGGTCTGGGCATTGAGTATAGGAGTCAGGGGGTTACCTTGCAGTTGTGCAAGATGTTGGTGAGGCTGCATTTGGAATATTGTGTTCTGTTTTGGTCACCCTGCTACAGGAAGGATGTCATTAAGCTGGGAAGAGTGCAAACATGACTTACGAGAATGTTGCCAGGACTCGAGGGCCTGAGCTGCAGGGAGAGATTGGGCAAGCTGGGACTTTATTCCTTGGAGCGCAGGAGGCTGAGGGGCGATCTTATAAAGTTGCAGAACATCATGAGGGGAATAGATAGGGTGAACGCACACAGGGCAGGGAAATCATGAATCAGAGGACATAGGTTTAAGGTGAGGGGGGGAAGATTTAATAGGAACCCGAGTGATAACTTTTTCACTCAGACGGTGGGTGAATAGAATGAGCGGTAGTTGAGGTAAGAATGTGCAGGAAGGAACTGCAGATGCTGGTTTAAAGCAGAGATAGACACAAAAATCTGGAGAAACTCAGAGGGTCAGGCAGCATCTCTGGAGAAAAGGAATAGATGATGTTTTGGGCCGAGACCTGATGAAAGAATGGGTCGACTGGGCTTGTATTCGCTGGATTTTAGAAGCATGAGAGGGGATCTTATAGAATCATATAAAATTCTTAAGGGATTGGACAGGTTAGATGCAGGAACAATGTTCCCGATGTTGGGGGAGACCAGAACCAGGGGTCACACACAGTTTAAGAATAAGGGGTAGGCCATTCAGGACTGAGGTGAGGAAAAACCTTTCCACCCAGAGAGTTGAGGATCTGTGGAATTCTCTGCCACAGAAGGCAGTGGAGGCCGATTCACTGGATGTTTTCAAGAGAGAGTTAGATAGAGCTCTTGGACAAACGGAATCAAGGGGTATGGGGAGAAGGCAGGAACGGGGTACTAATTTTGGATGTTCAGCCATGATCATATTGAATGGCGGTGCTAGTTTGAAGGGGCGAATGGCCACGTCCTGCACCTATTTTCTATGTTACTATGGTAGACTACACGGAAGATAGACACTAAATACTGGAGTAACTAAGCGGGCCAGGCGGCACCTCTGGATAGAAGGAATTTGGGTCAAGACCCTTCTTCAGACTGAGGATGGGTGACGTTTTGGGTCGAGACCCTTCTGGTGTTGCTATACTGGTTTTCACCAAGGCCACAGCTACCAATGGCCTGTCGCCTTTATCATCATGACTTTTTTGCATATCTTTCATTCCTGTCCCCCCCCCACCCGACTCTCTAAGTTTTCTATGTTTCTATATTTCTATGTTAACCACACACTCTTCTCTTAAACAGCTTATCGTGGCCACTGCTGTTACCTTTGCAACATCCCTTGACAAGCGGTGCAATGTACAGATTGTGGGACACATTCCTGCAGGGTGAGTGAGTCTATCTGTCTCAAACAGATTCAAGTCACAGTGGGGAAAGTGGTGCCACAATTACCACGAGAGACTTGTGTAAATGACTATGAGTTAGGTTTTGTGATTTCTGCTCAATGGATCATATTACCTTGGAGAAAGCGTTTTGTTTGGAGATACGGCACGGAAACGGGCCCCTCGGCCCATCAAATCCACGCCGACCAGCGATCACCCGTTCACACTATTTCCATGTCATCCCACTTTCTGATGGAGCAAAGGGGGCGATATCTGGTGGGACGGGGTGGGAAAAGAAATGGCAAGTGATAGGTGGATACAGGTGAGAGGGGGGTAGGTGATCGGCAGATCGGTGGAGTAAGCGACAAAGGCCGGTGGTGAAATGGAGCCAAAATGGTACCAGATAAGGAAGGGTGGCCAGATACGGTGTCCTTTTAAAAAAAAAATAGAATTATAGAGTCATCCAGCACAGATACCAGGCCCTTCGGCCCACCCTGTCCATGGCGGCCATTGTATTTATCCATACTAACCCCATTGATAATGAATGAATTCCCACCCGTCAGGCTGTTGCTACCATGGTGAGTTAGGCCTCTGCTCCATTTGGTGGGAGTTCTGGATTCCTACTGTTGGCCAAGGAGAGAACATTGATTTAGTTTAGTTGAGATTCACAGCGTGATAACAGGCCCTTCGGCCCACCGAGTGTGCGCTGACCAGCGATTGCCCCGGCCCACTCCTCCCATCGACCCCGAAGCTCAGAGGGACCTGGATTGATGGCAATGCAGTGTATGGGGTCTCAATGAATAGTTCTATCCTCCCCACAGTAGGGACAATTTACAATTTTACCATAGTCAATTAACCTGCAAACCTGTATGTCTTAACCTGTTCCACTGAACTAAATTAAACTAAACTGAACCAAACTAAACTAACGATGGACACGAAAAGCTGGAGTAACTCTGAAGAAGGGTCTTGACCCGAAACGTCACCCATTCCTTCTCTCCAGAGATGCTGCCTGTCCCGCTGAGTTAGAATAGAATAGAATAGAATAGAATGCCTTTTATTGTCATTCAAACAGCTTGGTTTGAACAAAATTGCATTTCTACAGTCTTAACATTACAAGACCCACACTTAACACAGTTCACACAAACATCCCTCACAGTGAGTCTCCAACACCTCCTCACTGTGATGGAAGGCAAAGTCTTATCTCTTCCCTTTGTTCTTCTCCCGTGGTCCAGCAGTCCAACTGCAGCGTCGAGGCGAACTGGGGCTCCCGATGTTAAAGCCCCCGGCGGACGATGATAAGACCCGTGGCCCCGCTCCACACTGCAGGAGTCCGTGCTGAGGGACGCACTGAAGCTCGGTGCAGACCACACCAAGGCTCTGTGGGGGAGGACCACGGTCTCTGGTCCTTCCCCTGCTGCACGTTGGGGGGGGGGGGGGGGGGGGGGGTGCAGAGTCCAGTGGGGACACCCCTCACACAGGGGGGAAGGGAGAATCACCCCAGGGGGCCACAAGCGTATCGAGGGTGGCGGGTAAAATATTTGTGAACACTACGATACGAGACAGATTAATGTCTCCGAGAATGTAGGAAGAATTATTGCCCAGTTCTAGTTTTGCTTTGTATTTTAGAATTTTTAAAAATTCTGAATGATTTGATTTTTAAAATATGCTACTTTTTTTTTCGCCTCAGATTTCCGAGCCCTCAGATGCCGGCTCTGGGCAGCATCCCGAGTCTCATTGGAGATACAGTAGCGATTACCTTCGTTGGCTATGCTGTGTCTGTATCGCTGGCCATGATATATGCGGACAAGCACAGATACACCATTGACCCCAACCAGGTGCGTAATCCCAGGTCACAGAGCGTTCCTTCAATGCCATGTTTAAGAAGGAACTGCAGATGCTGGAAAATCAAGGGTAGACAGATATGCTGGAGAAGCTCAGCGGGTGAGGCAGCGTCTATGGAGCGAAGGAAATAGGCAACGTTTTAGGTCGAGACCGAGTTTCTCCAGTTTCTCTACCTTCAATGCTATTGTAATTTTAGTTGTAAACTAGACTAAGTGGGACCCGTTGGGTCCCAGCATCACATGGGAGGGCTGGTCCCCCAACGCAATATTCCACCTCTCCACCAATTCTAATATTGCTGGCCAGTGGGGGGGCGGCGGGCTTTCTGTAGCGCTCGCATGGTGTTGTGGGCCGAAGGAACTGGTTTCCAGAGGGCTAGTATGGACATTGTGGGCCGAAGGGTTTCTTGGGCTGGCAGCTGTCACTGAGACCACACACGCTCACACACTTACACACATGCTCACACACACATACAAACACACACTCACACGGACACGCACACGCAGACACACACGCGCACACACATTCACTCACACACCCAATACTAAAATGCCAAGTAACTTCAGAACGTGTTGAATATACAGTGTGTAAAACAAATCTTTAAATCCTGCTGTACAGGCTGCTGCTGCTGAAGCAAAATCATGCTTTAAATAACATCCAACAAACACACTCACCATAGAGCAGTAAACTCATGAATTATTCAGCAGCGCCAGGTCCCGCTGCTTGCCACAAACCGGAAATTACGCACTCGGCGCCAGCATGCCGCTAACCGGAAATTACGTCATCGGCGCCATCTTACAACCAAGCGAAAATCACAGAATGAGCGCCAATTTTAAAATTAAACACAGTTCTGATCTAATAAAATGTTTATTCATACTTTATCCATCCGAAAACTGTTGCAACCATTTTAAAACACAAGAGAAACAAATTTGCAAACTCTTTAAAACCAATACGTTCAGTGTTATTTGCAGCTCAGAGAGCCGTGACCCTCTGGCTTCCTGGGTCTGGCAGAGACTGAGTGAGGCACGACACCTCCGGGTTTTATAGTCCCTCCCCCTGCCGCCAGCGGGGGCAGGAGAGAGAATGGGGAATTTGTTAAAAACGTTAATATCTCTCTCATTTTTCATAGATGGGAAGAACCCTCTGGCCCAGGAAGGCGGAGGGGGTCTCTGAGCGAGGTGGCCAAAAATGACGGCCATAGGTGGCGGCGTTCTCTCGGAAATCGCACCACAGTGGGCCAAAAGCGGTCAAGATCAGACTTTTAGTAATATAGATGGACAAGTCCTTAAAGCAAATGTTTAGTTTATAGTTTTAGTAGTTTTGTAGTTTTAGTTTGTAGTTTTAAATGGACAAGTCCTTAAAACAAAGCTAATTTCTCCATCTCCAATGGAAATGGTGATGAGGAGGTTTAGTTTGGTTTAGGGACTACAGATGCTGGTTTACACCGAAGATAGACACAAAATGCTGGAGTAACTCAGTGGGACAGGCAGCATCTCTGGAGAGAAGGAATGGCTGATAATAGCTCAGACCCTCTACTCCTGGCAACATCCTCGTAAATCTTCTCTGTACCCTTTCCAGCTTGAAAACATCTTTTCCGGGCACCATGTTGCAGGAAAGATGTTATCAAGCTGGAAAGGGTACAGAGAAGATTTACAAGGATGTTGCCAGGACTAGAGGGTGTGAGCTACAGGGAGAGATTGGGGCAGGCTGGGACTCTATTCGCTGGAGCGCAGGAGGATGAGGGGTGATCTTATCGAGGTGTATAAAATCACGAGAGGAATAGATCGGGTAGACGCACAGAGTCTCTTGCCCAGAGTAGATGAATCAAGGACCAGAGGACACCGGTTTAATGTAAAGGGTAAAAGATTTAATAGGAATCTGAAGGGTAACTTTTTCACACAGAGGGTGATGGGTGTATGGAACGAGCTGCCAGAGGAGGTAGTTGAGGCTGGGACTATCCCAACATTTAAGAAACAGTTAAACAGGTATATGGATAGGACAGATTTGGAGGGATATGGACCAAGCGCAGGCAGGTGGGACTAGTGTAGCTGGGACAAACTGCCAGAGGAGGTATTAAAGAAGGAACTGCAGATGCTGGAGAATCGAGGGTTACACAAAAAGCTGGAGAAACTCAGCGGGTGCAGCAGCATCTAAGGAGCGAAGGAGATAGGCGACGTTTCGGGCCGAGACCCTTCTTCAGACTTCCTCAACTTGCCAGAGGAGGTAGTTGAGGCAGGGACTATCCCAGCGTTTAAGAATCAGTTGGACAGGTACATGGATAGGACAGGTTTAGAGGGATATGGACCAAATGCTGGCAGGTGGGACGAGTGTCGCTGGGACATGTTGGCCGGTGTGGACAAGTTGGGCCGAAGGGCCTGTTTCCACGCTGTATCACTCTTTGACCCTTCTTTAGACTGCAGACCAGACTTATGTCTGTCTCTATTTCACAGGAGCTGCTAGCCCATGGCATTTCCAACACCATCTCCTCCCTCTTCACCTGTTTCCCAAGCTCAGCTTCACTGGCTACCAGTAACATCCTCGAAAGCGCAGGCAGCCACACACAGGTGAGAGCTCGGAGACGACCGTACGACCGGTGCCCAGTGTTTAAACCTCGGGCGTAGTTGTGGGAGAAGGGAGCTCTGAGTGAACAAGGAAGCTTTGTTCATCATGGAAGAACGTTCACTCGTAGAAATGCTCAGCTAATGCACAGAAGTGATCATCTACAGGAAGACATAGAAACATAGAAAATAGGTGCAGGAGGAGGCCATTCGGCCCTCCGAGCCAGCACCGCCATTCATTGTGATCATGGCTGATCGTCCCCAATCAATAACCCGTGCCTGCCTTCTCCCCATATCCCTTGACTCCACTAGTCCCCAGAGCTCTATCTAACTCTCTCTTAAATCCATCCAGTGATTTGGCCTCCACTGCCCTCTGTGGCAGGGAATTCCACAAATTCACAACTCTCTGGGTGAATTTTTTTTTTTCTCACCTCAGTCTTAAATGGCCTCCCCTTTATTCTAAGACTGTGGCCCCTGATTCTGGACTCGCCCAACATTGGGACCATTTTTCCTGCATCTAGCTTGTCCAGTCCTTTTATAATTTTATATGTTTCTATAAGATCCCCCCTCATCCTTCTAAACTCCAGTGAATACAAGCCTAGTCTTTTCAATCTTTCCTCATATGACAGTCCCGCTATCCCAGGGATCAATCTCGTGAACCTACGCTGCACTGCCCCAATCACAAGGATGACCTTTCTCAAATTAGGAAGACAACGATATACCGTAAATAAGTTTATAAGTTCTTAGAGCAGAATGAGGCCACTCGGCCCATCAAGTCTACTCCACCATTCAATCATGGCTGATCTATCTCTCCCTCCTAACCCCATTCCCCTGTCTTCTCCCCATAACCCCTGACACCCGCACTAATCAAGACTCCATTAATCTCCACCTTAAAAATATCTGGCCTCCTTGACTTGGCCTCCACAGCCGTCTGTGGGAATTAATTCCGCAGTTTCAGCACCCTCTCACCAAATAAATTGCTCCTCGTCTCCTTTCTAAAGGTACGTCTTTTAATTCTGTGGCTGTGCCCTCTGGTCCTCGACTCTCCCACTAGTGGAAACATCCTCTCCACATCCACCCTGTCCAGGCCATTCACTATTCTGTACGTTTCAATGATGTCCCCCCTTGTCCTTCTAAACTCCAGCGAGTACAGGCCGACCAGTGCCCTCAAGCGCTCATCATACATTAACCCACTCATTCCTGGGATCGTTCTTGTAAACCTCCCCTGGACCCTCTCCAGAGCCAGCACATCCTTCCTCAGATACGGCCTTGCCATATGGCCTTAAATATGGCGCTTGGTCCATATCCCTCCAAACTTGCCCTATCCATGTACCTGTCAAACTGTTTCTGAAACGTTGTGATAGTCCCAGCCTCACCTACCACCTCTGGCAGCCCGTTCCATACACCCACCACCCTCTGTGTGAGAAAGTTACCCCTCCGATTCCTATTAAATCTTTTCCCCTTCACCTTAACCCCATGTCCTCTGGTCCTTGATTCCCCTACTCTGGGCAAGAGACTGTGCTTCTGCCCAAAGTATTCCTCCCATGATATGGCCTTACCAGCACCTTATAAAGCCTCAGCATTCCATCCTTGCGTTATATTTTAGCCGCCTCAAAGTCAATGCTAGAATTGCCTTTGTCTTCCTTACCACCGACCCAACGTGTGATTTGACCTTTTGGAATCCAGTGCTTACATAGAGAAAATGCATAGGTGCTCTGTGACTGGGGATTTTTTGTTCATTTTTCCTTGCCTGCGATGGTCCTTGCTGGCTCGCTGCTCGGGCACCTCCTGGGCAGCTGGGAGACCCGGGTTCGATCCCCACTACGGGAGCTGCCTGTGCGGAGTTTGCACGTTCTCCCCGTGACCTGCGTGTGTTTTCTCCGAGATCTCAGCTCTCCTCCCACTGCAGGTTTGTAGGTTAATTGGTTTTGCTGTCAATTGTAAATTGTCCCTAGAGTATGTAGGATGGTGTTAGTCGGTGGACGGCGCGGACGCGGTGGGCCGACGGGCTTGTTTCCGCGCTGTATCTCCAAATGAAACAATGTCATCATTAGAATAAGGTGGGAGCAAATGGTCGGCCAATTGAGCTGTCCGGGTGGAAGCAGCCACTCTGTGTAATTCTCTGGTTTGTTTTGACGTTACAGCTCGCAGGCGTTTTCACGTGTCTCGTTGTCTTGGTGGTGTTGCTTCTAATCGGCCCGCTGTTTTACTTCCTACCCAAGGTACGCAAACTAAACCGATCAGTAAACTCCTTCCGACACATGGCCCCCAAATACATTTCAACAGACAATAGACAATAGGTGCAGGAGTAGGCCATTCGGCCCTTCAAGCCAGCACCGCCATTCAATGTGATCATGGCTGATCATCCCCAATCAGTACCCCGTTCCTGCCTTCTCCCCATATCCCCTGACTCCACTATCTTCAAGAGCCCTATCTAGCTCTCTCTTGAAAGCATCCAGAGAACCGGCCTCCACCGCCCTCTGGGGCAGAAAATTTCACAGACTCACAACTCTCTGTGAGAAAAAGTGTTTCCTCGTCTCTGTTCTAAATAGCTTACTCCTTATTCTAAAACTGTGTGTGGCCCCTGGTTCTGGATTCCCCCAACATCGGGAACATGTTTCCTGCCTCTAGCATGTCCAAACCCTTAACAATCTTATATGTTTCAATAAGATCCCCTCTCATCCTTCTAAACTCCAGAGTGTACAAGCCCAGCCGCTCCATTCTCTCAGCGTATGACAGTCCCGCCATCCCGGGAATTAACCTTGTAAACCTACGCTGCACTCCCTCAATAGCAAGAATGTCCTTCCTCAAATTAGGGGACCAAAACTGTACACAATACTCCAGGTGTGGTCTCACTGTACAACTGCAGAAGGACCTCTTTGCTCCCATATTCGACTCCTCTTGTTATAAAGGCCAACATGCCATTCGCTTTCTTCACTGCCTGCTGTACCTGCATGCTTACTTTCATAGACTGATCAACAAGGACCCCCAGATCCCGTTGTACTTCCCCTTTTCCCAACTTGACGCCATTTAGATAGTAATCTGCCTTCCTGTTTTTGATAGTCCGAGGGTCACCAATGAGGTAGATGGTAGTTCAGCACTGCTCTCTGGTTGTGGTAGGATGGTTCAGTTGCCTGATAACAGCTGGGAAGAAACTGTCCCTGAATCTGGAGGTGTGCGTTCGTTTTCACACTTCTGTACCTCTTGCCTCAGCCTTCTCCGTCCAGGAGAAACAGCCTTTCCAGTTTCTCCTCGTAACTGAAACACTCCATCACAGGCAAGGCCCTGGCGAATCCCCTTCACATCCTCTCCAGTGTGACCACGTCCTTTCTATCATGTGCTGACCAGATGGTTTGGAGTTAATATCATCGCAAATCTCTTCGCTTTCCAGGCAGTCCTGGCGTGTATTAACATCACCAGCCTACGGCAGATGTTCCTCCAGTTTCAGGACCTCCCGGAGCTCTGGAGAGTCAGTCGAATGGACTTTGTAAGTCTTTCACACCGTCCGGCGTAGAAGTGACCTTCTGAGAGAGCAGTCTCACGTCAGGAGGTCCGTCTGGAAGCAGTGAGGCACAGGTCAATGGCTGGCCTTCCCAGCTCAGCACCAGCTCAACCTGTGCCTGGATTTACCAGCAGCGGTAGAGTTGCTGCCTCACAGCGCCAGAGACCAGACTCCCATCCTGACCACGGGTGCTGTCTGTAGGGAGTTTGCATGTTCTCCCTGTGTCAACCTGGGTTTCCTCCGGGTGCTCCGGTTTCCTCCCACGTCCCAAAGACGTGCGGGTTTGGAAGTTAATTGGCTTCTGTAAATTAACCCCTAGTGTGTAGGGAGTGGCCTTTTTCTTCTTGCGAGTGAAACATAAAGAAACCAAAGGAATGGTTAGATCTCGCGCCGGGTGTTGAGCAGCCAGGTTGTTGTCTCTGTTGGCGCCAATATCTGCCGGGCCCTGACGGAGCTCCATTTGGTGGGTGGTAGAGCGGGCACCCAGAGATGACATGGTTGGCTGTCTGTTGTTCTGCTCCGCATTCACAGGCTGGGCTCTGGCGGAGGGAGGGAGGGAGCCCCCATCTCCACACGCTGGCGTTGAAACGCCCAACTCCAGTACCAAGTCTGTTGAGCTTCACCCATGCTCCTCTGGGGAGGTCAGACCCTGGGCAGCTTTTATCTAGCTATGTAATGGAGATGAGGTTGCCCTCCACTCCGGTGTCCACTTGGTGGACGAGAAAGTGGGATAGCAGTGAACTAGTGTGAACGGGTGATCGATGGTCAGTGTGGAAACGGTGGGCCGAAGGGCCTGTTTCCGTGCTGTATCTTTAAACTAAATTAAACTAAAGTAGAAAGCTGCACTGGAGCTGCAACTCCTCTATCATGGAGTCCAGTAAGGCATCATCTTCCCTGAGGTAGGCAAGAATGCTGGAGAAACTCAGCGGGTGAGGCAGCACCTATGGAGCAAAGGAAATAGGCGACGTTTCGGGTCGAGACCCTTCTTCAGACTGATGTGAGGGTGGGGGGCGGGGAGAAGAAAGGAAGAGGTGGAGCCAGTGGGCTGAGGGAGAGCTGGTAAGGGGAGGAGAAAGTAAGGACCACCTGAAATTGGAGAAGTCAATGTTCATACCGCTGGGGTGTAAACTGCCCAAGCGAAATATGAGGTGCTGCTCCGCCAATTTACGGTGTTGCTCACTCTGGCCATGGAGGAGGCCCAGGACAGAAAGGTCGGATTGGGAGTGGGAGGGGGAGTTGAAGTGCTGAGCCACCGGGAGGTCGGGTTGGTTATTGCGGACCGAGCGGAGGTGTTCGGCGAAACGATCGCCAAGCCTACGCTTGGTCTCACCAATGTAGAGCAGCTGACACCTAGAGCAGCGGATGCAATAGATGAGGTTGGAGGAGGTGCAGGTGCACCTTTGTCGCACCTGGAACGGCTGCTTGGGTCCGTGGATGGAGTGGAGCGGGGAGGTGAAGCGACAAGTGTAGCATCTCCTGCGGTTGCCTGAACCTTGGCTGGGACTGGTTTAATCCTCCTTAACCACCCCCATATCTACTTCCAGATGGTGTGGGTGGTCACGTGGTTGGCCGTGATCACCCTCAATGCCGACCTTGGACTTGCCGTGGGGGTGGTCTTCTCCATGATGACCGTGATCTACCGCACTCAGAGGTACCGTGACCCTGCGCCAGGCGTGCCGGCGAGCTTTCAAACCTGTCCTCGGGTGGCGTTTCGTGTCCAGATCCTTCTTCGGACTGCGAGTCGGGGGGGGGGGGGGGGGGGGAGAGGGAAACAATTTTTTTTTTTTTTAATTTTCACGATTTTCTTTTTTCAATTTTCACGACAAATTTCACAATTTTCACGAAACGAGAGATATAGACAGTGTTGTAGAGAGATAACGTCGACAGATAGTGTGGGTGAGGCCAGGCGCCGGCTCTCGGACGCCTCCTCCTACTTATCCTTGGACCATCACCCCACAGATGAGCACCAGGCCATAATCCCACACACCATTTCTGATTCCATCACTTCCGGCTCCCTGCCCTCCACAGCCTCCGACCTCATCGTTCCGCAACCCCGCACGGCCCGGTTTTACCCCAAACTCCATCAGCACAATTGCCCCGGCAGACCCACTGTTTCTGCCTGCTCCCGCCCCATTTCCACGTACCTCGGCTCCATCCTATATCCCCCCCCCCCCCCCCCCCCCCCCCCCGGTCCAATCTCTCCAAACCTCTGTCCAAGATACCAAGACTCTGGGCGGTCACAGTGGCGCAGCGGTAGAGTTGCTGCCTCACAGCGAATGCGGCGCCGGAGCCCCGGGTTTGATCCCGACTATGGGCGCTGTCTGTACGGAGTTTGCGCGTTCTCCCCGTGACCTGCGTCGGTTTTCCCCGGGGTGCTCCGGTTTCCTCCCACACTCCAAAGACGTGCGGGTTTGCAGGTTAATCGGCTTGGGTATAAAATGTAAAATTGCCCCTAGAGTGTGTAGGGTTGTGTTAGCGTGAGTGGGGATCGCAAGTCGGCCGGGCCGAAGGGCCTGTTTCCGCGCTGTATCTCTAAACTAAAACTAAACCTCACACGCCCTTCGTCTCTTCAATGACTTCAGCTTTCCCAGCCCCCGCTCCCTCATCTTTACCAGCTATATCTCTCTACTCCATCATCGATATCTCTCACTCCCATTCCCTGAACATCGAAGAACTACCAAGGTGTTCTGATGCTTTTATAAGAAACCAGCACGGGTCAGAAAATTGTTTATCCGATCAAGGATAGTCCGAGTCACCAATGAGGTAGATAGTAGTTCGGGACCGCTCTCTGGTTGTGGTGGGACGGTTCAGTTGCCTGATAACAGTTGGGAAGAAACTGTCCCTGAATCTGGAGGTGTGCGTGCGTTCGTTTTCGCACTTCTGTACCTCTTGCCCGATGGGAGAGGGGAGAAGAGGGAGTGGCCGGGGTGAGACTGGTCCGTGATGATGCTGCTGGGCTTACTGAGGCAGCGTGAGGTGTAGATGGGGTCGATGGAAGGGAGGTTGGTCTGGGCTGAGTCCACAGTTGCCTCCAGGAGACCAGCAGGAATCTGGGCATTATCGCTCGAAAACCAGGAATGATCGGTGAACGGTATCTGCATGGGCAAATTAATTCTTCGATCACTCAGTGTGAATTCTAATTAAGTTCTCACTCCATATAATTTCCTTCCACGATGAATTGTTTCTTTCTTTGTTCTTCAATCAGTTTGTCAGTCATTGTAACTTTACCAGGAGTAGCTGACATCGGTTACGCCCGTGAATACCGTGTTTCATTCGACCCAGTCCACGCTGCATTTCAAAGGAGTAATTGCACCCTCTTGTGGTCAAAGAGAGGACCGTTAATAGGCACTTGGCCCCAGCCTCCCCTGTGACCACAGACACACACAAAATGCTGGAGTAACTCAGCGGGACAGGCAGCATCTCTGGAGAGAAGGAGTGGGTGACGTTTCAGGTCGAGACCCTTCTTCAGGGGATGTGCGGGGCAGATTTTTTTTTACACGGAGGGTGGAGATTAGTCTAGCATGGCATCATGTTCGGCAGGGTCAAGATGCCAACGGACAAAGAGGACAGGAAACAAAGAGTAGGGATTAACGGGTCCCTTTCAGAATGGCAGGCAGTGACTAGTGGGGTACCGCAAGGCTCGGTGCTGGGACCGCAGCTATTTACAATATACATCAATGATTTAGATGAAGGGATTCAAAGTAACATTATCAAATTTGCAGATGACGCAAAGCTGGGTGGCAGTGTGATCTGTGAGGAGGATGCTATGAGAATGCAGGGTGACTTGGACAGGTTGGGGGGAGTGGGCAGATGCATGGCCGATGAAGTTTAATGCGGATAAATGTGAGGTTATCCACTTTGGTAGCAAAAACAGGAAGGCAGATTATTATCTGAATGGCGTCAAGTTGGGAAAAGGGGAAGTACAACGGGATCTGGGGGTCCTTGTACATCAGTCTGTGAAAGTAAGCATGCAGGCACAGTCGGCAGTGAAGAAAGCCAATGGCATGTTGGCCTTCATAACAAGAGGAGTTGAGAACAGAAGCAAAGGGGTCCTTCTGCAGTTGTACAGAGCCCTAGTGAGACCACACCTGGAGTATTGTGTGCAGTTGTGGTCCCCTAATTTGAGGAAGGACATTCTTGCTATTGAGGGAGTGCAGCGTAGGTTTACAAGGTTAATTCCCGGGATGGCGGGACTGTCATATGCTGAGAGAATGGAGTGGTTGGGCTTGTATACTGTGGAATTTAGAAGGATGAGCAGGGATCTTATTGAAATGTATAAGATTATTAAGGGTTTGGATACACTAGAGGCAGGAAACATGTTCCCGATGTTGGGGGAGTCCAGAACCAGGGGCCACAGTTTAAGAATAAGGGGTAAGCTATTTAGATCGGAGATGAGGAAAAGCCTTTTCACCCAGAGGGTTGTGAATCTGTGGAATTCTCTGCCTCAGAGGGCGGTGGAGGCCGGTTCTCTGGATGCTTTCAAGAGAGAGCTAGATAGAGCTCTTAAAGATAGCGGAGTCAGGGGATATGGGGAGAAGGCAGGAACGGGGTACTGATTGGGGATGATCAGCCATGATCACATTGAATGGCGGTGCTTGGGCGAAGGGCCGAATGGCCTACTCCTGCACCTATTGTCTATTGTCTATGAAGGTTTCCCTGCTCTATGCTAACCTTGTGAAATTTGGCTTCTCAGGGCTGACTGTTCCATGTTGGGTCGTGCCTCAAACACCGAGATCTACCGACCTGTGGGGGAGAACAGCATGGTAAGTGTAGGGAGTGGTGGGAAACTGAGGGATACCCCCCAGCAGAGCATGGCATCGTTCCACGCCTACCACACTTGTGGGCGGGATGGGAATCTTGTTTTAACAAGGGGGCTGCCTTGCCCAGCCAACTAAACTTACCGTATAGTGAAAGGCCTGGATAGAGTGGATGTGGAGAGGATGTTTCCACTAGTGGGAGAGTCTAGGACCAGAGGGCACAGCCTCAGAATTAAAGGACGTTCTTTTAGAAAGGAGATGAGGAGGAATTTCTTTAGTCAGAAGGTGGTGAATCTGTGGAATTCATTGCCACAGACGGCTGTGGAGGCCAAGTCAGTGGCTATTTTTAAGGCAGAGATAGATAGATTCTTGATTAGTACGGGTGTCAGGGGTTATGGGGAGAAGGCAGGAGAATGGGGTTAGGCGGGAGAGATAGATCAGTGATGATTGAATGGCGGAGTAGACTTGATGGGCCGAATGGCCTAATTCTGCTCCTATCACTTACGACCTTATGACCTCTGTGACAAGCGACGGTCCTGAATTCATAAGCTCATACATTCTAGGAGCAGAATGAGTACATTCGGCCCGACTCCTTGGACACTGCCCTCAGTTTGTGCCCAAGCTCAGCTTCTCACCAGCTTTCCAGGCTGGGTATGAATGTCCTTCCATCCCATCCGGCACTCCAGCTGCTCCCTTTCCATTTCAGTGCCACGAAATTCCTGGTCTGAAGATACTGGCTTACAACGCTCCCATTTACTACGGAAACAAAAACTTCTTCCGGGATGCCATGAGCAAGTTAATTGGACTGACTCAGGAAACGGTCAAAGCAAGGGCAAAGGCCAAGAGGAAAATGGAGAAGATAAACAAGATGACGATCGCCACCATCGTACGTCTGGTTAGGTGTCATCCCGTCCGGGTGTGGCTGCTTTGTGTGTGTGTGCACGTGTGTGTGTGCGCGTGTGTGTGTGCGCGTGTGTGTGTGCGCGTGTGTGTGTGCGCGTGTGTGTGTGCGCGTGTGTGTGTGCGCGTGTGTGTGTGCGCGTGTGTGTGTGCGCGTGTGTGTGTGCGCGTGTGTGTGTGCGCGTGTGTGTGTGCGCGCGTGTGTGTGCGCGCGTGTGTGTGCGCGCGTGTGTGTGCGCGCGTGTGTGTGCGCGCGTGTGTGTGCGCGCGTGTGTGTGCGCGCGTGCGTGTTTGTGTGTGCGCGTGTGTGCGTGTGCGCGCGTGTTTGTGTGTGTGCGCGTGTGGGTGCGCGTGTTTGTGTGTGTGCACACGTGTGTGTGCGTGCGCTCGTGTGTGTGCATGTGTGTTCGCCTGTGTAAGTGCGCGTGCGTGTGCGTTTGTGTGTGTGTGTGTGTGTTCGATGTGCACATGTGCTGTGCGTGCATGCGTGCTGTGTGTGTGCCTGTACTTTGTTTGTAAGTTTTGTGTGTGCATGCATGGTTTGTGTGTGCACGATAAGTGTCCATGCATGTTTTGTGTGGGCACACATTTAGTGTGCACAAGTGTGTTTGTGTGCGCGCGTGTTTGTGCGCGCGTTTGTGTGTGTGTGCGTGTGTGTCTGTGTGTACGTGTTTGCGTGTGTGCGTTTGTGTGTGCGTGTTTTTGTGTGTGAGCGTGTTTTACATGTGTGTGTGTGGGATGTAGGATTTCAGACCCAGTCCCCCAGCCTAATGTTGGGAAGCGGGGCTTGAAGTAAAGAATCATTTTATGCTTGTAGTTCCCATTTGAATTCTACTACAGGGTATAATCTTGTGTTTTTATCACCAGGAAAATGGCCTTCCACGATCTGCCTGCTCATCGGACAAAGACACATCGCCGGCAGGTAATGAAATGATCAGGGACAGTCGTCTTGGTTTGGAGCCGAGGATCCACCTCAACATTCGACAGTCGGTTTCCGACTGTTCCTGGCCTATCTTTGGGCGCTGGAATTGTTTATCCCCCCCCAAAAAAAAATCACTATTTTGTCTATGTATTCAATTTCAATCAAGGTTGCATCTTCACAGTTTTTCCTTCCTCTCAGACCTCACCCTTGCAGTACAGAATCATCTTTTGACCGTAGGGCTCTGGGGATTGCTGTAGAGCGGAGGGATCTCGGAATGCAAGTACATTGTTCCCTGACTAGGGTGGGCAAGAAGGCTTTGGGTACATTGGCCTTCATCAGTCAGGTTATTGGGTTATGAAGTTCGAATATAGAAGGTCGCCCTGCTATGGGAATAGGGTTGCCAACTGTCCCGTGTTAGCCGAGACAACCCGTATATATTGGGCTCAATTGGTTTGTCAACTCTGCCGCTGCGCCACCTTGACCACCCTAGAGAGGCACAAGGAAGTGGAAGGAACTGCAGATGCTGGTTTACAAAAAAAAGACCCAGAATGCTGGAGTATCTCAGCAGGTCAGGCAGCAACTCTGGAGGATATGGGACTGGAAGGTGATCAGATCTCCCGGAATCGCCGACATCCTTCGGTGATGTGCAAGTTATTTGAAAGAGCGTTTCAGTCGGAGTGAGGGCGGACAGGTTTGTTGGAAAGACGGACAATGTTTCTTTGAGGAACTAATGCGTGCATTGTGCTTTGTCTGACAGGAAGTCAACAGGAAAGGATTCAGTCGGTGGTGATCGACTGCAGCAGCATCATATTCATTGACACAGCAGGAGCAAGACTGTTTGTTCAGGTACGTCAACAGCATCACCAGAGGGTGCTGGATCTGGTAAACCTCCTCTGTATCCTCTGTGAAGCCTCCACATCCTTCCTGCAGTGGGGCGACCAGAACTGTACACAATACCCCAATAGTGGCCGAACCAAGGTACTATAAAGATGACTTGGTTTAGTTTTGCGATACAGCACGGAAACAGGCCCTTTGGTCCGCGCCGACCAGCGATCCCCGCACACGAACACTATCCTACACACACTAGGGACAATCTACAGTCTCTACCAAAGCCAATTGACCTACAAGCCTGCACGGCTTTGGAGTGTGGGAGGAAACCGGAGATCTCGGCGAAAACGCACGCAGGTCACGGGGAGAACGTACAAACACCGTACAGACAGCGCCCGTGGCCGGGATTGAACCCGGGTCTCCAGCGCAGCAACGTTACCGCTGCGCCACCGTGACGTCCTGACGTTTACACTCAATGCTAGAATCGATGAAGGCAAACGGAGCCATTATGGTTATCTCCCCTCTATATTCTCAGCCCTGAAGCAGGGTCTCAACCCAAAACAGAGTTGGCGCGGCACGGTGGCGCAGCGGTAGAGTCGCTGCCTCACAGCGCCGGAGACCCGGGTTCCATCCTGACTACGGGTGCCGTCTGTACGCAGTTTGTACATTCTCCCCGTGAACTGCGGCGTTTTCTCCGGGTGCTCCGGTTTCCTCCCACACTCCAAAGACGTTGGCTTTGGTAGAGACTGTAAATTGTCCCCAGTGTTTGTGGGGTAGTGTTAGTGTGTGGGGATCACTGGTCGGCGCGGACTCAGTGGGCCGAAGGGCCTGTTTCCGCGCTGTATCTCTAAACTAAAGATGCTGCCTGACCGAGTGTGTGTGTGAGAGTGTGTGTGTGTGTGTGAGTGTGTGTGTGTGAGAGTGTGTGTGTGTGAGAGTGTGTGTGTGTGAGAGTGTGTGTGTGTGTGAGAGTGTGTGTGTGTGAGAGTGTGTGTGTGTGAGAGTGTGTGTGTGTGAGAGTGTGTGTGTGTGAGAGTGTGTGTGTGTGAGAGTGTGTGTGTGTGAGAGTGTGTGTGTGTGAGAGTGTGTGTGTGTGAGAGTGTGTGTGTGAGAGTGTGTGT